>JAIPRL010001810.1:0-72758 GCA_025469235.1 Pemphigus obesinymphae | reverse complement strand
CTTTTGCATTTTTTTTTTTTTTTTTTGGAACGTTTTAGGTGATGCTTTCCTAGCTAAAAATATGATTCAATAACATACGAATCTAAATAACTTATTTTTATTTTGAATTTTTTTTTTAATTTTACGGTCATTTTTCGGTCTTTTAGGTAATTTTTTTAACTATTTTTCAATAATTGTCAGAAATTTCACGAGTTTACTGTTATTATAATTATATAATTATATATTTTTATTTTTTCAATAAAACCTATTTTCAAATTCAAACTTCAATATGTATTTTAGTTATTTAATATGTATGTATATTAATTGTAATTAATAAAATAATAACTAAAAAAATAATTAATTTAAGTAATTTAAACAATTTTAAAGTATTTTTTTATGTTTTTAGTTTATAAATTAAATCTTTTTTAGGGCATTTTCATAGGTTTTTTAGGATATCAACATCCGATCCCTAATAATTAGCAAAAAAAAATTATTCATAATAATATAGTAATAAGTACATATATAAATCAATTTTAGTGTAATGATTTAGTATAATTTTAAACTGTATTTGGTTCGTTGAATATTCGATTCTTCAAGAATAATTGATTAAATTAATTGATTCAATACATGCGAAAATTATGTAAATAATAACATCCACAATGATTTTATGCCGTTCTATGAAAATTAGCAATTTAAATTATTTCTTCTTTTTTTTTTCATCACCCTTACATATTGTTTTGAAAAAAAAAAAAACAGAAACGGTGTAGTACGTGATCCAATTCGCAATAGTACCTACACCACTTTGTACCGAAAACACGTAAAAATCGAAATTCTTCTCGTATTGTGTCAATTTGAAACAAATACGATCGGGCTAAATGCGGTTATTTGTTATTGGATTTCGGTAAAATATTTTTATTTTAAATTGAACGAATTATTTATATTCTACAATTTTTGCATGTTTACTTTTTTTTTTTATTATAAACAATCATATAATAAAATATAAATAACAATAGTTTAAATATCACAATATCTCACAAAATATGTAGGTACCTACCTAAAATACTGATTCGGAGTATAAGTATGGAATATTTATTACTAAGTAGAAATCGTTTATATTTTGAGAATATAATAGGTGTAGTTTTCCGTCCTTTAACATCCCACCCCTTTACCAAAAAAAAAAGTAAAACTCATACTTTTTTTTTCTTACGTACATATATAAATATTCTCTATAGGTTTAATATTGTATACAAAAACTAAAATTTCCATCAAACGAATATCTGTGTAGAGCACGTTCGCTCTGACAACCATATCAATATAAATAAAAAAAAAGCTAATATCAATGATAAATAATGACGATTTATGTCTAACTATGACCTCAAAAAATATATGAATTCTCAATAAATTTTAAAAAATACCATAGTTTTAATATGAAAAAACAAAGATTGACTCAATATTAAAATATTCAGATTGCAGAATATAACATTAATAGTAATGACAAAAAATTAATTTTTTTTTAATTTTTAAGAACTTTTTGAGGAAGAGGTTTAATATTCAAAACTTTTATCCTACGTTACTGAAAATATTTGTAAATATATTTTTAATGTTTTTAGATAATAGATTATAATGAATAGACATTTGAATATTATTAAATTTTAATTATTATTATTAGATTATATTGATAAATTGAGTTATACGTAATATTGTTGTATATAAAAAAAAGTACATAGCACACATTGTCTATTAATGTTGCGGATATGCATATTGAAATGCGCGCATAATATTATTATACTTCAAATATGTACCGAAAAGAATTAATGTCTTGGGATAAAACCATTTCTTTTCTTCGATTTTCTTTTCATCTCTAAACCTTTTTCAATCTGGACGGCCAAAATTTTATAATAGTTTCGTTTATCTTTATTTTTTTTTATCAAACTATATTTTTATGTTTTATGAAATAATATATTAGTAGTACCTAAGAAATTGCTCCTTTCTAAAAAGTTTTCATTTTTCAATAAAAAAATAAAAAATGTACTTATTTGTTATTTTTATTTAAAATAAGATGTATATTATAAAGTCACAATCTTTCAACAAAAAAATTGATTCATCATAAACTAGCTCATACAAAGATATATTAATGTCCCGAAATAAAGGTACTTTTTTTTTATTTAATTTCGCGCAGACACCGAAATAATTTAATACTTTTTAGAAGTTTGACAACTCAACAGTTATGCAGGACAAAACCTTTATTGAGTTCACTGTGCAATACAATACACTATGAATAAACATTAAGCTTAAAAGATGGAACAAAAACTTTCCAACTTTACACATTATTAATAATAATTATTACTGAATTAAATCTCTAAAAAAAAGTGTTAGAATGATAATTAAGTAAAGTTTAAAATGTAACAAACCAAACAATAAGCATTTATATTTAAAATCCATTGAAAAAATCATTTTACCTCGTAAATAAATATCAGAGACCGAAGAAGTCAAAAAGTCGAAACGCATAATTATATTTTTTTTTTATAAAAATTATATTTACTCAAATATTTCGTACAGCTACCTACACTGTGACATTATGAATTAAATTTTATTGTAATATATTTTAATAAATCATAATTTATTTTTGATTACAGGTAAAAGAAAAGTTAAAACATACGGATGCACTCAATAGTTATAATACTTATACAATAATTTATAGGTAAGTGCAAATATGATATTCAAAAATATTATTTTAGTATAGTGTATGAAATTTCTAGTAAAGTCTAATAGACTTACGATAATACGTCCATGACGAAGAAATTCGACATTGAGACAATATGCTCGATTTCATATTGTAGCAACATTTCACGGAAACATTGTAAAAACATATAGCCACACAATTGAATTACCAACATTTTTTGGGCCCTCCTTTTCAATACGATAAGGGTATCTTTCCAAGTCATCAGACGATGTAAATTCGGAGTAAATTTTCATTTTATCCATTTATACGGAATTTAACCCGTAACTCCGGAACATTATACACAACGCATTAGTGACTTTGCCATACCTAATCATTCATATAAGTTCATACGGATTTCAGATACTTAACCACTGAAATGTTTGAGAATATACCTAATCAATACATATAAAAATCAGCAACGTCCAGCCATGATTACTGATCATAGAAAGCTGAATTTCCAGATAATATTTCTTGAATGACATAAACGGCAGCTGAAAAAGGATTTTTCAATATTTTGACCGTTTTAGATGTGGGTTTAAACGATTATTCAATGCCCAGCGGCCTATACTACTGTCGTACAAAGCAACAAAAATGTACAAATATAATTTCATATATAGTTAAAAACCGGTTAAAAATATATTTTAACAATATTTATAATATGTTCCAATATTGCTATCTGCGATATATAATAACAATTATTTAAGGTACATATTATTGATCAGGTGCACACAGTACTCAGAGTATACAGTCACTGTCTGTACTTTACCTAATGATATTTCACTATATGTGGTGGATGAGATAAAGAAAATAAACTAACGGAAAAACGTACAGTATCGTACAGTATAACTAGAAGTATAGATTATGGTTTAGATACGAATAAAAACTATATACATTGTATAACATACAACAGGAGATGAGAGATATATATATTGCTTCTTGTGTTTATGAGTATAAAATAAAATGGCGAAAATTGAATATTCACTCGGGAGTTTTGATTTACTGGTATTCTTTATATAATATATTGTTATAGATTATTTAAAAAAAGAAGAAAAAAAAATATTTACTATACTATATACGGATTATAGGTACCTCCTACTCGAAATACAACATTATGTAGCGAATAATATGTTAAATAATAATTATGAAGAAACGAATTCGCCGTACATTTTGCGAATCGTATAAGACTATCTGCTATTGTCCAATGTGTATATTGGATTTCTAGTGTACTTCTTAATTTTTATATAATATATATAATATCCTTAGTTTTCCGTCATTTTTCGAACTATCCAATATTTGGTGTAGCATTTGTTTTTATCAATAGGTAATACATTATAATATTATAGTAATTAAATATATTTTATTAAATTCAATAAAATACTCTTAGACATGATTTCAAATCATTGAACTTGAAAATTCTAAACGGTTTAGTATTTAAAATGATATGTTTCTTTATGTGCGCATATACACTTTATCGGGTAAAAGGAGTCGGGAATTTTAACAGGAATTTTGAACTAAAACGTTTTTGATAAATATATTACGTCTATAGTTGGTAATTTAATAGACGTAATTTTTTTTTATTTTTCCAGTAGTTTTCTTATAATATGTAAAAGAAAACTCCCATTTATAACGACAATATTTTGTGATTATATGGATCATAACAAAGTAATATGTGAAATTTTCATGGTTATAGATATTTTTAAAAATAATATTGTAATTAACAGATTCGTTTTTCGTTCGCAATATTCAAATCAATATAAAAGTCGATCTAATTTTTGAAAAAATATAAAAAAAATAAATAATAAATGTAAAAAATATATACTTAACACTGCAATAGTCGCGTCAAATCTTTTAGATACACAGATTATTGTTTTCATAATAATACATCGTGCGCACTATTATCAATTTCTCACTTTATATATTCCTCAGACTAAGTCGTATGTGGTTAATGACAGTTATCTGGTGACCTTTGTTGCGTCACGTGCAGGTGTTATGAGTACCATTGTATCTCTCAGATACCAAGCGATCATATTATATCTAGTAGGTTATTTTATATGATATAGTATATTCGTTTTGAACCTTGGAAATTTTTTTCCTATAGATTTTTTATTATTTTGACTTAATCAAAAAGGAAGTTTTAGCTAACAAAAATTTTATGTTTTTTTAATTATTTTTTGTATAATTTATATTATAATATAAAAACAGATTGTAAAAAACTATATCGTAATAATTACCATATAATTTGATTATATATATATACCTAAATTCATAAAAAAAATATGTTCAATCGCTAATGGTACACAATCCATATATGTGTGCTGTTCAAGTTTTCAGTACTTTTCCATTCCAATACATCGAGTTAATAACAGATAATTATAAAAAGTTAATCGTGTGTCCCATATATCCTCTTACTTGAAATGTATTAATAACCATAAATGTCTGAAAAAATATATATACGAAAACGCAATTTTCGAAAAAAACTTAATTTTTCGTCACACTATACGTACATTTACAACATAGTAGGTTATACGTTCATATTATATAGTTCATCGACAATTTCGGAAACCCTATTTTTGTTCATATATACCTTGTGAATTTCGAGCATATACGAGTGATTTTTTTTTTTCTATTTCAAATTGAATTAATTCCTCGCCACTATTGAAAAGTTTTTCTACATACGCCCGGCTGTAGCGGCGGTCGGATTTTCATGTGTACAGAGTGAAACGACGAGAATATTATAATATTTGAGGGTGTTTTGATTTACTGGCCGTCCCGTATACATTATTATACACGTTAAACATTACCATAAAACTGTACTTAAAGCGCTGGCGAGACGAGCATTTTTGGCTGTCTCCGCTCTCACGGTCTCGGGCGAAAATACAAAAAGTACATTTTTATATAATGTATTATGTTTACGGAGCGGTACGGCGTTCGGGCCGACCTTGCGGAGGGAAAAAATAACGTCTCCGAGGGATTTCGAGGCGTCAGGTCATCCGGTGTTAATGTACGCTAAGCTCACCTTTGTGCCACTCATATCTATATATATATATATATATGTACGTCGACGTGATGAATAATTCAAATTGGAATTTGCGACCGCAAACCGCATGCGTAACGATATATACGGCATAGTCAGTATCATAATATTCTCACTATCCCAAATAATTTTAAGTTAACTTACATATAATATTAAGAGGATGCTATACCCGAATTTTCTGTCTCCGTCCATCTAATTGGCAATATAGCAAAATTGTACAACGCAAAATTGAAATTATGGCATTTTGGTTAGATTTTAACCTCATGGGCTTTTTGTAAAATATTGTCAGAAAAAATAGTCACGGCATTTTTAATTTTCGATATATTTAAATAGCTTTAACTTTTTCGTCAGACGATATTTTACCAGCGAGGACCATGAGGTTCACTGGAAAATATTCCTCGCTTTAAAATTTGTAATAGGTGTTTATACTCTAAATTTAACCTAAACGCCAAAATTTCAATTCTGCGTAGTGTGATTTTGCTATATATTTACCTATCTGTTAGACAGACAGAGACAACAACAAATGCGAGTGTAACATCCACTTAACGTCAGTACACGCGTATACAGAGTGGTGCGGCGTAATCGATTCCCACATTTCTGCGAGGTAAATTTAAAAAAAAAAAAATTGTACATGATATGACAAAAAAATATATTTATAGAACGTATAGGTAACCTATATTTTAGGTAAGCAATGAACTATCGGATATTTCAAATAATCGTTGACGCGTTATCAGACCGATTAGAATCATGCGGTTGTGCCTCCCAACGGTATCGTAGTGTGGAGTGTGGGACACATTTCCACAATTCTAACACAATCGACAAATACCGACAATTATTCGTTACCGGACTGCTGAGAACTCTCGAACGATACGCCAACGTCCTCTTCACAGCAGTCTCAAAATCACCATTTGGTGTGCTTTGTCCTCGTGTGGGCGTCCTGCGACATTATTTATTTATTATTATTTTTTTTTTTTTTGAAGAGACTTCACTGTTACTGTGACTTCGAACCGGTACTGCGAGATGTCGGAGAACCGAAAATGGATGAATATGTATATTCATTTCAGCCCGTTCGGTCTGTCGCATTCACGCGCCATTTTGCAAGAAATATTTCATGGTCGTCTGGTCTCCTCGGGAGAACACGTTGCACGACCTCCTCGCTACTCTGATTTTTTCTTATGGAAATATCTCACAGCCCAAGTTTTTAAATATTGTCCTCGGACCCTTGAAGAACTCAAGAAAGCCGTCCGTGAAGAAATCGCCGGAATTCCACATGATATGCGAACGAAAGTGACGAACAACTTTTGAGAACGATTCCATATGTGGCTCGTTCGTGAAAGCCATCATTTGGACGATATAATTTATTGAAAAATAACTCAAAAAACCTTATTTAATATATTTTCTATAAATAAAAAAAAAATTCATATCATGTACCGTTATTTTTAAATTCACCTCTGAAATGTCGGAGTCCGGCATAACGCCGCACCCTGTAGGTATATACACGTATAGCGCACTTTGAAATATTTTGAAATTTAATTGCTTTTTATTGGTTAAAAATACTTTTGGTGCAAATTTTCAATATACAACTCGCTTTACAGTTAAATATATAACTCGTAAATTAGAATTTATCATTTTTATAAGCTTATCAAAATGTTAGCAAATATACGAAAAAAAAAAAACAACACGATATATTAGCTAGCAAAATTATCTATCGTGCCATATATTATATGGTAGACTTTTGATATGTGTAGTTTTACATGTTTTTACGAAATGTCGATTGTTTTATCGATTTTTTCGAATTTTTAAATTACTATTAATATTTAAAAAATCAATATATCCAAAAATCGTCAAACACGGCGTTAACCAACATTTAATTTTTCTACGATATTTTTGAATTTATAAAAATGAGAAATGCTTTTTTTTACAGATATCGTGATTATACAACAATAAAAAATGGAATTGAAACAAAACTATTTTCAAATATATTTGAATGTTTTTTTTTGATTGTTAGATTTTAATTTTTATTAATATTTCTTAAAATTTTTCTACATAAAACCCCTGAAAAATAGGTTTTTATTTAAAAAATAAGCTGGTTGCCTTTCAAAATAAATTATAAAATCAGATAGCCACTCATAGCAGTCTTTACATAATTTTGAGTAAAAACAAATATATCCTATCATTTATTTAGTGGAAGTACAATAAAAGTTTTCTCGACGATTTATTATGCATTAAAAGTACTAGATTTTTAAAACCTGGTGAATTTATTTTTAATGCGTGTAATGTGAGTTTCCAATGAATTGCAATATATTTTATTTGCGATAACAAAAATTCGAGCTATTGACATTGGACATATTGATGAAAATCTACCATGAAACGAATTTGCTACGTTTAAACATCCGCGTATAGGATTTTTTTACTTGACATAACTGATAAAATTAAATTGATGATAATATGTAAGCTCCGACGACAAAGATGTTCTTATAAAATAAAATCAATAAATTATTTTATTAATAATTAATTAATATATTATTTTGGTTCATATTACACCATACGATTATATTATAGCAAATCTAATGTAATCTAATTTTTTATGCCAAAAATTAACTCGACAGTTTTAATTTCGATACGGATTTATTTTCTTATCCTACCTTAATTACATATTTTAAAATTATATTCGCCGTATTATACGCGTTGACTAACGATGCGATTCATATTTTAAAACATAATTATGCTTTAATTATAATTAACTTTGGTAATACTGTATTACGGAATATATAGGTACTATATATAATATATTTGTACAAAATTCATTGATGAAAATCATCTGTAATACTATAAATCCTTTTAAAAAAGTAATATTATTAAAAAATTATTTACTACTTAATAAATCAATATTATACATTTATACTCTATTTAAATAGATTAAGCTTATACACTAATATATGAGATATATCTAAAACTAATTTTCTTAACAATGCATAATTATTATATAGACTTAGAGCTAACAACTTATATAAGTTAACTTATGAGTATGATCAACGCTGGGCATTAAAGAGTTAATATGTTAACAGTTAAGTGAATTTTAACTTTTAACTTATCTTTTTATATTTGATTATTGTTAACTTAACTTATTTTTGGTTATATTAACTTTAAAATAAGAAGTTACTTTTAATAAAAACTCAGTTAAGTGAATTTTCAAATAATTGATACATAATGTTGTCATGTTGATATCATATTGTGTCTATTGTCAAAATGGTTGAATAAAAATTTAGTTGTTTTTGTCGTTTCTAATAACTAATAAGTAGTATATTAAAAGAATTATTTATTTCCTGAAAATATAAATAATACCTATATATTATATAATAATCTCTTCGTAATATAAATAAATTGAGGAATATATTAGATTTCCCACCAGTAAACAATATTTAGGTAGGTGCTAATTTACAATGAACAATTTCTATTTGTTAGAATTTTATGGAAAAAAATAGGTTGTAAACATTTTTATGAACCTATTTTTTGTTAATTTTAATAATAATTATTAAAAATGCATTGTAGTATTTTCAATAATATTATGTTAATGATATTTAACAATTTAAAAATACTAAAAGTTAAAAATAACAAAATTTCCAAAAATATATTAGATACTTAATTAAATCTACCTGTATAACTCAAATGTTATATTGACTCGTACAAAAAAAAATTAACTTAAGTTAATAAGGAAATTTTATAACTTACCTGAGCTGAGTTAAAAAAAATCATTAATTTGACCAGTATTGAATATAGTCATAAGGTATACGGAAAAAAAACCAACATAAACATAAAATTATTATGGTTAAAATATGTTTTATTGAATTATTATTTATTTAGTCTGATCTGGTGTGCAAAAAAAATTTTAATTATTGTGTACAAATTACAATAATAAAATAAATATATACCAAAGTTCTTGAAAGCAGTAGGTCATACAATACGATTTCAATAATTTGCATATTCTGATTTTACCTTTGGACCAAAGAATATACCTATATACATGTGCTTTTGACTGTTAATTAATTATTATGCTATTAATTTTACGAGCATACAAAAAATATAAACTATTAAACTTTGGTTCTTTTTTGTCTTGGTTTTTTCCGGGATCCGTTAATAGTTATATTTAATTGATTTTCCTGTGCTACTTTATGCAATTTAAGTACCTAATATGATATAACTACAAATACAATTAAATTAACATGTTAATACCGCAAGTATACATATATATATACGTTCTCAAAGTATTGTAATGCTGATTTTAAAATATATTTACACATATATCTACGTACTATCTATACATTTTATCGTCAGTTTTGAATTTTGGATCATAACTAAAATTAATACTAAATTTCAATTTGTATACATCTAAATTTTCAGAAAAGTCATCTGAATAACAATTACATTCATAAAGAGTAATTTAACATTTTAAAAGAAACATTGTATCGTCTCATATAGGAATATTGTTCAAAAGTAACTTCGAGGACCAACATTGCTATTAGAAAAGTAAGTCTTTTTAAACAATATTTACTATATATAAATATTCCGACATACAAATAAGTAATTATGAATAGATATCCTTATACCCATATTATATACTATGTATTATCAATAAAAGGACATTCACGACGAGTAGATTGTTCATGATATAAAACGAAAGGCATATAGTATAAAGTGCTCGAGATACAGAGACTGAGCGTCGCTATTCAATCGCCCTAAACTAATGTTGTTTTATTATTTTATATTTGAAAGCTATAATAAATCATTGAATTCAAAATACGTTTTTAAGTGGCGCTTGCAGGTTTAATATATATAACTGTATAGTGCAATAAATATGACTTTTTGCAAATGATAAATGACGAAATTTTTACATATATTCGTAAAAAGTATATAAGCAAAGAATACATATATATACCTATATAATAATATATAGAAACTTGATGAGAAAAGTTACAATATATAGTCGAATAATCGTACACCTGTCAATGTTAAAATTAGAGTATTTTACTATTATTAGTATATTATATTGTGTAAAATCATCTAGTTTAAAACACAAATTACATGACTTTTACAAGAATTGTATAGCACTTTATTAATGAAACCGTTGTAATTCATGAAAATATTTTTAATTGATTATTAAAATTTTTATGAAATTCCGTCAGAATAACATGGCATAATATTATTGACGTGTAATTAATTGTACGCCAAAAGCCACTACAATTTCAAATTGTATACAATTAAATATCTGAAATAAAAAATATTTCAAAACTAAATTACGTATAGTTTAATGATTATAAAAAAAATCTTTAAAAATTTTTATAATTTTCAATCAAAATTGGAAGTATAAATGTTAATTATATTGTAATAAGTTATTACTTTAAGAATTATCATAATCATATAATTTCGTATAAAATAATTTTGCCATAATATACTTTTACTGATTTTACTATTTTGGCAAATTATTAGTAATTTTCTGAATAACAACATAGAAATATCAAAACTGACTTGCCTATACAGTAGGTACTATATAATCTGTGTCCAATTACTGTCGATTTATAAAAAATAAAAATTACTCTTTTGAAAATGTCAAAACATTCTAAATCTTCAGAGTGATTGTTATAAAATTATAATTTTACAAATAAATTGTATTTTAAAAAAAGTTTAAAAGAAGTAATGTTGTACAAAAATTCAAATATTAAACTTTCATAAATATATATATTTATGGCAGGATGGGGCATTTGCCCCACCATAAGATTTATGTGGGGCCAACTAATTTTTGCGGGCCCGATTGATTTTTAATTTAAAGCCTATCGGAAATTTTAAGGGGGACCGGCAAGGAGGTTATACCTACATCGCGAAGAATGCGAAGACATTTATTTCCGTATTTTTAAATTATTTATTATTTGTAAAGGGGCCGGTGGTCAAAATTTTGCCCCGGCCTAGTAAAACCGGAAATGACGTCACTGTATATATATATATATATATATATATATAATTAACTTCTTCTCTTTTTTAAATTATAAATCAGTCTATCAAACCAATGAATAGGAATCACAATGTTGTTATTGTTTTTATTTTCAATATTATTTTATGGATATTACACAGAACAATTTGTTTTTAATAATGAATTGAAATTATTTTCATAATAATTCATTGTTTTTTTTTTATTTTCAAAATATTATACCTCTGTAAATTTTACATTATAATAGATATACAAAATATTGATAAATTGGAATTTAATACACTTAATAACACTCTATATAAATTTATATAGATTTGGTCACTTCGTTTTCTCGTATTAAAAATAGTATAAATACAATTAATAGGATTTACATTATTTAAGTTATTTTAATTGGGTGTTGATTATGATCGAATGGTCGAAATACGTGTTTTGGTGCTCAAGCTGGTTCCCAGCTCGACCCCCATAAATGTAGCAAATGAGGTATAGCCAACGAGATTTTTCCCGTTGATGGTTTCTGGTCTCTGGTTCAAGCCGGCTATAGTTATCAAACCCATCCAATAATTTGGTAACTATGTTTGTCGTAGGTATCAAGAACCATCTTTAAATATATGAAGGTGCAAACCTGAGCATGTTGGAGTTTGAGAAATAAGACGATGTAAAATTGTTCATTTGAGTAAATTCTTGTTTAATATTTTATTTTATTTCGTATCAATATATCTTATTCATTGGACGAAGTTAAAGATACAGGCCAAGGTACTATAGAGAACTAAAACTGTAACAACAAAAACCCATTATAATACTACATTTCTTGTATAAACTATTATTGGTCATACCTATGTCCAATGTTTTTTGAATTTGATAACAGGTTATTGTTACCTCATTTTTGAATGGAAACTGAGGATTTAAATTTCTTATGGTCAACTTTCGTGGAACATACTAGATTTAGATTCAACTGGGGAGTTATCTATAAATCTAGAATACAAAATTCACTCGCTCTATAAAGCTGTTAAATCTGTAGTTGTATAGTATAAATGTCACACGTCCAAAGGGTTAGAAGGTTATAATTAGGGTAGCAAATAGAGGTCTGCTTGAGCCGGTTTTTTCTGGTGCGACCAGGCCCATCCCAGTATATAAGTATTTTAACTATTTAAATTATTTTGTCACTAATAATTAACTATATTTTAAATTAGATATATTCAGGTCCTGTTTATAATACTTGGTAGTATTATCGTAATTCAGTTCTTCAGTCATAATACTCCATAATAACTTTTATTAAAAGTTAAAACATATATGCGTGAAACAAATTACAACCATAAAATTAAATATATCCTAATAACCTTCAGCTATTAACAACTATAATATTACAAGTTAGATACGTCTGATAGGTAACAACTCGTGATTATATTTAAACCAGAAATTTAAAAAAAAATTTTAATTCCATCCCTTAATGCATTTCAAATTTATAATTTTGGCAGCCTTGTTCTGTATTGGATTTTAAATTTAAAATCCCGACCGGCGCAAAAATTTTCAATTCTATAGCACAATAGAACATTTAAAAATAAAAACAACACTATTGTAGTATTACTGTTCTTTGTTAAAGGAGACAATTGGAGTTCTATGGAGACATTTTATCCGGCCCATATTATGCGTTCTATGAGTTTAACCCCGAGCTAATCTTTAACGTAATTTTTGTCTATACAGTTCTAGAGAAAGAATTTCTGGTAATTCTGATAATACAAGAATGATTGATGAACCGGGGAACAAATTACAAATTACCTACTTATTAATAATAAAGCTAATGAAATATACCATTCTTTAGCTTAAATAAAGCTCAATAAAATACTCAAACTGTTTCAGCATTTAACATTTTTAAATATATTTTAAATATTTATTATTGAAGATTTTTGGTGTTATCCTAGTCATTTGTGTTTCCACGATTTTCTTGGAAACATTGTTGGAAATTCTCGAACGTCGTCTTCTGCTGTAATTGATCATTTAACCGTCTTCTCTGTGGGTATCTGTATCACAATGCAAAAAAAAAATTTTTCTTCAAATTCTCTCAATCCTAATCTATACCTACTAACGGTAATTAATTCCATGAACATTCACACGGTAGTGATGTGTAAAATAAAACACCGCGCACTCTCGCGATTATAATGACTAATAATCATCAAAATTATGATACAGTTATACACGCTGCAGCGGTGACATCTCTTATTGGAGAGGAAATGAGAGGTGAGCAACTATTGTGACGAGTCTGTCTGTCGAGGTGAAATATCGCATGAAGGAATACCTGGGCGATGATGGCGTTTATATAGTGATGATGAGCGTATGCACCACCGAAGGGATATCACGTGCTTTATATGTCGTATCTCTACTACCGGAATAACGGTATATAGTGGTTAACAAGTTCAAGCACGAACTCGACATCAATCCATCCCTTCCAAAACTCGGATATTTTTACTCGGTTGGCCACTCTATATGTATACAGTATATACCTACTCCTCGTAATATACGTATACCCTCTGCCACCAACCCCGTCAGAAATGGATTTTGATCGAATTATATAAGACGACGATGGGTTTAAAAAAAATATGCGCCCTCTCTACACTAATATGATCTTTCCGAATAAACGCGCAAAACACGCCTCCGACGACGAATTAGTTTTAACCCCAAAGATTTACAGATAAATCACGATCCTTCCATCACTGTCTGTACGACCCATTAATCGAAATCGCATGGATTTAAATTTTCCCGTCTTTTGTTTTTTTCGCCGATATATTTTGTATTAAATAGGTACCATGAAAAAATAACCGTACGCATGAATATTCCGAGCGTATATTCTACACACTTGTCAAAATCGTTCAACTTACATTCATCGCTATAAAAATAAGCGAATAGGAAAAATCCGTTTATGTAAATAATTCATGCGTAACGTGTTTTATAATTTTATGCTGTATCGGCGGCAAAAAAAAAAACCACGTTGCATTACAGTTTTTAGCCACTACAATCTGTATAATGTGAAGAAGTAGCAGATATGATAAAGGTTCACTTTGAAATACGTGCAAATATTTTAATATGAATATGTCAAATATTGTCAATTTTTTTTTCATTTTCTGAAGGTAGATCTAAAAATGTATATTTTGTCACAATACTATTTATAGTTTGGTATGCTATTGAAATACTAATAATATAATATACATTATATACATTATTGTACGTACCTACGTATACAGGCAAGTATTTTCGTAGTACTTGATTGTGCCGTGGCTAACTCTAAATTTGTCAAAGACCAGAATTCCCATCCTAAACCAACATGCCTGTAATATTAACACCAATTTATTTGGCCGGCTATCATTTGCATTTACCTGCAACCAAAATTTTTTGTATCGTTTACATATTTATCATTTTCCATTATTCACTCTTAAAAAAGTCTTTAAATATTTTATTTTGATAATAATTATAGAATTTGTATATATTATAACCCTTTCTTAAGAACGGGTGACAGTATTTTTTCACCATAAGTGGCATTTCGAATATCTCCTTAGTTACCGTCACGCCACTGTGTTTAACATTTTTGTAACGTAAAAAAAAATTGTCTTAAAGAATAAAATATATATTATAATCCGTCAAGTTCATATACATCCCTGGGTAACGTCACACGTTTGATTAGATCAATGATCAAAAATAAATAAATTGGTTATCAGTATCACCATTATTATATATTACTATTACATATATTATTGTCCATTAGTATGGAAAAATTATCAAGAAACATTTGATAGATGATAGTAAATTATGTTTTATCAATGTTTTCTAAGAATTTATGTTTAGAACTGGACAGACTATAATCATACAACTATGTAGTATAGTCCTGAATTTCTAAAATTGATAAAAAAATTGAAAATGAAATTAATACTCTGAAATGCTCGATCACATTTCCATTGAAAACTTAGCATTATTTTTCATTTTGTAAAGTGATTAGTTTTTATTAATGTTATTACATTAAATATTTTTTTAATTATTCTATTGATTATTATTTCTGTAAAATCTGGTTTTGAGAGCTTTGCCTTTTTGTAATAATTTTGCGCATTTCATAACAAAACAAAGGATTATATGTTTATATTGCAATGTTGCCAGAATAATACATGAATAGCTACTATATATACTACCTAATAATAATTTAATTAATTATTATTCTATGAAATACCATAACTTTTTATCAGGTAAATTTGCTAATGTTTTAAATAAGAATAGTAATAATATAAAAACTGCTTTTAAAACTAATAATAATTCAATTAAAACCATAAATAAAAAATCCAAAAAGTTTTCAAATATATTTTCTAATATAATAATTATGGCGTTTATAAGCTTATATGTAGCTGCAATTTTTAATTTCACATCACGTAACCGCACTAACTTCTCCAACACACTACCCCCCGACCAACATAACCACAGTCCCGATTTACTACATATAGCAGTGATGAAGAACATGACCATGCAATTCAATCTCCTAAATATGAATGAACTATCGTCAAACCATAATCCCATTTAACTAGTGCTACATGGTAGACCAATCAAATCTCCATGGCCAAAACCAAAGAAATTACCGAACTGGAAGAAACTCGCAACCGACTTTCATGCTAAAATCTCGAACCCAAACCCAATAATATCAAATACTCATGAACTGGAAAAGGCAGTAGATAATCTAAAAGTTTCTAAACAAAGAAATTTGAAGCCAAACACCAAAATATTTCATAACCACCAGCAACATAAGGAGAAGACTCTGCGGGGATTGGCAATACTCGCGTGGCCCAGACATCAAACGCCTTTACAACATCTAAACTGAAAGTGTAAAAGTAATGCTAAAAGATCACAGAAAAAAAGAATGGAACTAATTTCTTTAGACTGTTTAAAAATTAAACCAAACGATCCAAAAATATTCAAATTAAACAAGTTACTTATAAACACTAAGCCGCCTAAACTCCAATACAAGGTCTCCAAGTACTCGAACTGGACTAAAATAGAAGTAGGTAACATAAAACACAACAATGAGAACTATAAGAGGCCTGCCATGGTACGTCCGAAATGACAATAGCAAATTCTCTGAAAACATTTTCTTTAAAAGATGAGCTTTTACGAACTTTTAAATACAAGCAAAGAGAAGACTACTTGACAAGAACAAATACTCCAGTTACACTCATATAATCGAAATTCGCAAAGCGAAAGTATCTCCTGAGTACTTACCTACTACTGACCACGCCCACATAATATTCCCCGTTCAAAAATCTAGTAGAAGTTTCAAAATTTGATTCAAAGAAGATATTTCAAAAATAAAATTTCTGCTCTTAAATCGAATTTTGTTAAGCACGTCTTAAAATGTAATCATAGTGCCTATACATCCCAATATAGAAATAGATTCAATAATACTAAATAATCAAAAAAATATCTATATAAATTCGGTATTAGAAAAATTGCATATTATTTGTAATGAAGTAAAACATAATAGATTCATAATATTTTGAATATACAAATAGATTTTAAAGATAACTTTTTTACCAAATATCAATACATATAAGACAACGTAATAAGTACATAATTTTTGAACAGCTGTTTTAATATATCTTTGTTACTAGTCATCGGTAAATCGTATAATAATTAGTTTCTTATAATTTATAATATATTCTATGTAGGTATATGTTTATTAATTTTCATATTTTTTTGTATTCATTTTTCGTTTTTATTTTATTATTTTATTTTGTAACCCCTAATGATGACTTGTGGTCGAAACTAGTTGTTAACTCTTTTTGAATACTCTAGGCGCATTTCCTTTTTATATATTATTTTTTTAGAAAATATATTAATTATACTTACCTACCTATATATATTTTAATTTTTTATAATATATATTTATATTTTATTAATTGTATTATAGTATTCTGTTGTGTGAATGTGAACTTATTTTCTCATTCCTGATTAGCAAACTCATACTATCCCATATCTTTCATCAAACCTTTATTCGCATAATATGAATATTATACCATATAATATACTACTAAAATTATTTTCTGCCTTGAACATTAATTAGTTAGCGGATAAAATATCGCAAACTTCGTTTGTTGAAACCATAATAATGACAACTGTTATAGCCTATAGGTAGTATTGTACATATTATCTCCGTGAAAGTTATGAATAATAATATAAAGTGGAAATTCGACTATTAGTGTTCACTATATAGATTGAAACGTTCGAGGCCAAATCTTGAAACATCGTATGGAAATTCCTAGGTTTCTGTATGCAATCCAAAATTTTACGCACGAAATCATAATACACACAATTGTAATTTACCTATATTTACAAAAATAATTTAATATTTAATATCTACAAACTGAATACTTAATATATTATTATAATACCAAAAATAACAACATATTTTAATATTTATAAAAAAAATTTTCATAATTTCAAGGCATTACTACACCATTTTTTATAACAGATATCTTATTATTTTCTGCTTGTTATTGATTACATGTAAGTAATATAATAAAATGAACATTGGTGTGCAGATAACACGTTTTTCAACTTTTCGAATTGTTCCAGTCTTAAGTGAATAGTCAAATTAATATTATATACTTAAGTGGTTGTAAATTGCCAACTAGATCTAGAAAAAACTGCGATAAAAACGAAAAGATATAAAATCGATAATGTTGTCTCCGCATATTCTCCACATTCAGTGTGATTTATCGCCAATCGGGCTAATTATAAGACGTGTATCGCACACAAAAAATAAGTACGTCGTAAACTAATGCTCGTGTATCCGAATGGAATCGGATTTTATTTTCACCACTCTCAACTGTATTAATCCACATTAAAATAATACAACCCTTATAAAACCAATTTATTTTATTTGCAAACAAGCACATGTTTAAATCAGTTCGATGCAGCTGTATAATACACTATAAATTCTCTGCAGTGCCTACTTATATATAACTACCTATGTGTAAGTTTTTGCATTTAGTTCTTATTATAAATTAAGAATAATTACTGGTTAAAGGAATCCAAATCTCATTTGACTTTATCATAAGTTTTAGATTCTCAGTAAAGAGAGAAATGTATTAGTTTCAAGATAATGTGGTTTTTTATTTTTTTATGTCTATATACATTTTTTGGGGTAAAATAAGGAGTCAAGGAGTAAAGTAGGAGTAAAGAACATATTCTATGGCAAAATGATTCTAGTTAGTACTTTAAAGGTGTCATTTTTTTACTTTTCCAGTAGTTTTTTGCTTTAGCGTAAAGAAAAACTACCTTTTATATAGGAAATAATTTATAAATTCAGGAAATTTTAAATTTAGTTGTCATTGTTACTTATTTTTTATTTTTATAATATTATATGCCGTCCCGTATTTAAAACATCTACATACGGCAGTATTACAAAAATAACTATATACAATAAATTATATACATATAAACAACTTGGTTAAATAATTTCTATTATAATGTAGTACATTTCTTGATACGTTTTGAACATTTTACCAGTTCAGTTATGTCATATTAATTAATGGAAAATATTGTAGGTACTTGTATTTCTTTTTAATTGAACAAAAGAAAAAAAATCAATTTCGGGGCTCTAAAAATAATGTTCCGGCAACAGTATAATATATTTTAGGAAATGATTTTCTTGCAAGATCTCATATTTCACAAACTTTTTTTTGATGTATAAAATACTAATTAGTATATATATATATACTATTTGGTCGACCACAAATAGATGGGAGAGAAGGCGAAAGAAAGAAAGAAAGAAAATGAAATATATATATATATATACGTTATTTTAAAGGTGTATTACTATAAAAGATATATAGGTAGTTTTAATTTATCTCAATACTTCATTGATAAAAATTATATCGGATACCCCGTTCTTATAAAATATACATCTAATACCCAATAATAAAGTGCTTTGGTACCCGAATTACGAGAGTTGTTTGTAAATTATACAAATTCCAAAACATTCATTAAACTCCATTAGAAAAATACGTGCGTATTTCTCCAAAAACTTGTTTAATCATTGTATTTTACACGTATTAAAACAATAGAGTTGTTCGAACTTTTCTCTTCTGCCACCGGCTATTCGTATATTATGTACACAACTTTTTAATTGGTTCATTATATACATATACTATACGTGCAAATTTAATAGGTGCACATATATTTATAATATAATATAATGCGAATGTAAAATAACAGTTTATATATACCTACGCCAATACTCAAAATAATATACAAGTGTGAGCAAACGTTCACCATTTGCACTGTTCAAACAATAATAGTTATACGACATAAATTATTGTTTATTCTCTTTTTGAAAACAACAAATAAGATAATTACCTATCTACTTAGTTAGGGATACCGTTTTGTATCTTATCTATAGTATCTACCTAATAAAACACAACCGTTCACAGAGAAGAAAAGTGAGAAATTAGTATTTAAAAAATATTAGATGTAATTGATTTTTATTTCAAATCAATACATGAATATATATAAACATCAATAAATCTTCATCTTTCATCTCTTATATATATATATATTATACTATTTTTAGTTTATACCTTCTGTCATTTTATTATCGATTAAAAATATATTGAAATATTTTGTTATAAAATCTTACAACATTTATACATACATCGAAAATGTACGTTGACAAATACATTTTGAAGAAATATAATATTATAATATTTTTATGAATGTTATTATAAACCATAATTAAACCATGTTCGTGTTTTGGATATTAGTAATGTTGACAATGGAAATCGGAATTACATATTATTACAATATTTATAATATTATATTGTATGCCTACACAAATGTAAGCATAAAATGTAATTATCATTATAATTTATATTAAAATATATTAGATAGATTATCTATGTATATATATATTTATTACAGTTATTAAATTAGCCAAACTAAATAATAAATAAATATTAAATTATTATAATAATTATTAATCACTAAAAAATCAATACATAATGTATTATTGTATAATACGTATGTGAAGGAATTTAAATGTATAAAGTTATGTGTAAGTTTATGGGACATCCAGCAAGGAAATACCACTGTACGATAGATTATATAAAGAATTTGTTCTGTTTTACATAATTGTACATTATGTGGTGATACATAAAGTGACTATATATACGTATATATACCTACAATTGATAACATTAGAGCGCATATACTTCTCAATTGTTGGTGTAATTTATTTGAATTTATCTAAATCCTCTGATCGGACGAATCATAAAATTCAACTAAATATTTTAACGCATTCCGGCTTTGGTGAGCCATTATTAACATGGTTTGGTTCGTATTTATTATCTCCCTGAAAGAAATTTGAAGAAGTCCTCGGAATACAATATTGTATTACTGGTGTTCCACAAGGGGATCACATTTGTCCTCTGCTCTTTTTCATTATATTATTATAATGCAAAAGATTTCGTATGGAAATGCAAAGTTTTGTTGTTTACGAATGACTTCAAAACTGTTGTTGCTCGTCAAAAAGTCGAATAGTTGTTCTTGAGCTTCAGCCAAGAGTATAACCATTAATATTTATAAATGTAGTTCTATGCTTTTCTTTAGATCTCCTTCTCTTATTGTTTTTGATTATGACATAATGCAGTATAACCCGAACGTGCATTAAATACGATTAATGATTTAGACATAGTTTTTGATCCAAATTCCAACTTCCATTCGCATACAGAGTTTATTGAAAAGCATTCAAAATTACAAAAGTCTTTGTACTGTGCACTAGTGCACTCTGTTCTACAATATGCTTCTATATTACGAGTTCCACATACTATTAATTATAGTTGTACTATAGAGCGTGTACATGTGTACACTATACTGTACAGAGTACATTTTTGCTTTTTTCTACGTAAAATATATTAAAAATTGATCACTATAGCCGCATAATTATTCTTCTTTTCTTTTATTTCTAAAATTATTCTCGATGGCTGATTGAAGAGTTAAATTTAATTTGGGTTTTCTCATCGAGATACTATGAAGTGAAATTAATTATATGATTTCTCTTAACTGTATTGATTATTTCAAAGTTCCTTTTTTCCTCGCATGAACCATATATCATTTCACTGTAACTGTATACACAACTAACTATGCCCTTTATCAGTCCCTTATAAAAATAATGCAGATTGCTAATATAAGCCTATCTTTTTACTATTCTACACTTTGAATTCTTAAATTACATTTATAAATTAAATTATTAATAATTATGTATCACTAGGCTATCTGTTCGTACGTTTAATAATAAATATATAATAGGCACTATTTTTTAAAGTGCATATTTGAAAATATTCAAAATACATGAAAAAAATATTTGAAAATTTTATTCATTTACTTATATTTAAAAACTTGCGTGTAAATGAAAAATAAATACAAAAAATTTTAGGTCAGTGGAAGGGTGGGGAGAATTTTGCTTGTCGTATACTATACTAGGTATAGTGGTGCATTTATTTATTTTGAAAGTAATTTTAAATCATTTTTATTTTTCAATTCTCAGTGAAGCTCGGTGTATTTTTTTGATTTATTAAAATTTTCACTTATTTCAGTGGTTTTCTTTTATGCTTCAAAAATAGAAAAAATTGAAAATTAGACCTTTTAAAAATCATTTAACTTAAAACAATTTTTATCCGAAAAATCCTACTTGACTCCTTACTATGCCCAAAAAGTGTATACAGCAACCAACAAAAAAAAAAAATCAAAGTTCTAAATTTTATAAGAAAATTATACTGTAAAGTGGTCAAAAGTTTTGTAAATTTTGTTGACAATAATATAGTGCTATAATAAATATTAAGTGTACATTTCATGTAACTGGCATTCCACCTTCTCCCGTTTATAGGCAGTCATTTTCGGTTACTTTCAGAACTTTTTTTTTACGCTAAAGATAATTACTAAAAACAATTGAAAAGTTACCATTTTAAAATTCAAACTATAATGGATTTTGTATCTATAATCTCTTTACTCAAAACCTCCTACTCAACTACTTTCAACCAAATGTGTATAATATATATATAAAAATATGTATATATAAAACGCTAACCAACACAAGTCTATACGTACCTAGTTATTTTCTAATTTATAAACATTTTTTGATTAGATCGGTATTTTTTCGTTACGCATTTTAAAACTACTTGGAAAAACAAAAAATATAATAGGTATATAATGGTATATAGCACCAATTGAAACGAACTTTCTATCAAAAACCTCTATACCCAAAAACTCTCCTATCACTTCTTTACCCGAAAAAGTGTATACATACATACATACATACATACATACTACATACTACATACATACATACATACATACATATATACATACATACATACATACATACATACATACATACATACATACATACATACATACATATATAAATAATAGCATTCTATCAAAAACCATTCTGAGCGAAGTTTGGTATTATTAAAAAATTATGCTCGAGAATTTGCTCACAAAAAACTAAAAATAAACATCATTGTAAAAAAATAGCTTCCTCGCTACACTCAGAATCTAAAAATATGTACCACGTAAACACATATTATATACTGTCAGACTATAGCTATACAGAATTAAGAATTTAATTTAATTTATAAAATCCAATTTAAGTATATTTTATGTATGAATAAATTAAATCTTACGTAAACTTTCATTAATAGATTAATATTAATTTATATTGAATCTTGTACATTTAATATATCATTCAAATAATACAATGCTTCACAATACTTATAATAATATTTACAGTTTCATTGTTTGAAAATTACATTTTACTTTTTGACTTATTATTGTACTATCGTATTATTATTCATAAAATATTCCCTGTATCGATGTACTTAATATATATATGTATAATATATTGTTTAAGTCTAAACTCCAAAAACAAGAGAAAGGCGATTTCGCAGGAAAGTGAATGTGGTCGGACTAAAGATCGACGAGGTTTTTCATCTTGATGGATAAAACGATTTTCTATTCTCATTATTGTAATGTTCTTAGCCAATAAACGGGCTGTTATACTGTCCAAATACAAATGAATACGGCCCGCGAAAGTTTTATAGTTGTAAATAATTCAAATATGCGATTTACACTGCAATTTGTGTTTATATCTCCATGGCATTAAGAAACACGAGGATAAATTGATGAATTGATAATAAACGATAATAGGTACCTAACTTTTTTTTAACACTTTTACTCTTATCGTGTAATTGTATTTTGGTTTTTGTAAATAGGATCCTATTAAAGCGCTTAAGCAACCGTAAACTTTTATTTCCATTGAACGCAAATATTGTACGCAAAAGTTTCGGCCGAATCCTCCCCTTCCCGTTCTTGCAGCGGTATGATATTATTATCATTAATATAACGAACAACGATATTGTTTCATATTACAGCTAAAAACAAAATGTTTTTAAAATATAATTAATTTATATTCATTATTTAGCAACTGCTAGAAACTTAAGTATTACTATATCATTCAGTAAAACGAATTAACAACAATCTATTATTAATAACAAGTATAAGTAAATTAAATCTTTAAATTCTAAAAAATAATTACTGGGTATTTATACAAAATTAATTATATATATATACTAGATGAGTTATTTATAGGTACTGATTTTTTCATGTGTCCTTAACAGACTTTTTATGTGAATAATTTATGGATCGAAACAGTAAACATTTCACATGAAAATTTTTGTTTTATACGTTGTTTATAATTTATAAAACACTAAAATCACTAAAAGCACGGTATATTATATGACTAAAATAAATTATAAATAGAAGCAGAGGAAAAATAGTTCATTAAAATATATATTATTGGATCATACAAATCTTAAATTATAATATTTATATATATTATATTAAAGGTGAGTCGAACAGTTTGAAGTTCGAAAAATCAAAACTTATTTCAAAAACTCGATTTGGGTCGAAAGTCGAACGTAAGTTGTAAAAAGTCCAACTGAACCAAACTTCATTAAAGAGTTCGAACTTGAGGAGAAGTGCAAATTTGGACGAACTATTTTTTATATATGAATTCAAGTTGAGTCGTCCAAAAATAATTGATTAATTTTTTTTTTATATTTTAAAGTTTGGTTTAGGTTTAAATTCGACATTAAACTAAAAGATCGTTCAGTTCGCGTTCGTCAAACAAATTAATTATAGTTCGGTTTGAGTTCGGGTTCACTCTGGAACTTCAAAATTCGGTTCGACACTTAATTTTTTAATTTTAATTTTATTTTATTTTAATAAATATAATAATAAACATATAGTCCAATTACACTAATATTAAAACAGCAGATTGAAAGATACAAAAAACAAAATACAAATAATATGTAGAACTAAAAAAAAAAAAAACAAATTACAAATTACATGCATTTAAATAACAATAAAAGATTAAAGGAATACGTATATAACTAATATACAAGTAAATACTATAAGAATACAACATTATTATTACCGTTTCTCAATAATGTATTAATTGAGGGAATAACATATATTTTAGTGAAGAAGGTGATAAAAAAAATCAATAAACATTCTCTAACATCTTTAACATTATATTTATATAGGTATTTGAAATTAATTAAACTTAAATTAATACGTCACTGATTTGATTATTTAATAATTTATTTAAAAAAATAAATATACGAGTCCTTTCTTCTCTCTAGTAGAGAATTAAGTTTTCAAAAATATAGAATATTATTATAGCCAAAATAAGGAGTAATCAAATAACTTTTCGTTTTAAAAAAAAAATTTTATATATTATATTTTACTGTCGGATATAAATCAAAAATATTCTACATTTTTTAATTTATTTTTCTTTCCCAAACCTCAGAAATTGATACTTTTACAACATCGATTTTTGAGGTTAATTTTTAAATTATTGGCTTAAATTTATACAATATACTAATATGTAGTAATCCAATACACCAACATAGCGAAAAAGATAAATGAAGCTTATAGGAATATTTATTATACCGACATTTTCATTATTGGAGGCACGCTGCCCGAAATTTGATTAATATCTAACTGCTCTTAAAATAATAAAACCAATTTAATATGTTTTTAAAATATCCTACAAATGTTTATTGTCGATTAAATTCTCATTCTCAATATTTATTTCATTCTCATTGCTTCTATGTCGCCTCAATATTGATTATTTTTAAATTAAATATAGGTACATGTTTACGATCGAGTTTTAAAAATAAAGTCTGAAATTTGTATATAATACTATAATCTTAAAATATTATTGCAATGAAACGTATAGTTAATAAATCAATTCTTAACATGCCGCTTATAATATTTAGAAAATATTAACTATATTTAAAAAAAAGAAGGGATACTCCGTCGCCCTCACGTACCCCCTCCAATTCAATCACTGATTATAAGCCAATAAATGTTTGCCATACTGCTAATAACATAATATATTATATCATACACAATATTGTTTAACAATTTATTGCTGTACGTGTCACGTAAAATGTAAAAAATGTAAAATTCCTGTACTTTCACTAAATTATTTATCATTGATAAATGGGTAACTAGATATATTGCACCGAACATTAAAGTTTCAATAAAACAATTACTCAATTGTAATATAATATCCGTATAAACTAATTTATTTTCATTAAAATTTAAAATCCAAAAAAAATCTTTTTTATTTTTAATTTCCGTAAGATCTGTTCGAAATTATTTCATTTCCTAATTATATTAATGTGTCAGGCGTAAGTGTATAATATTATACTAATTGAGTAATATAATTTTAAATTATTTGGATTTAAGATTCCAATATTTTGGATAGTATGGTACTGTGGTAAAAATCAATTATTAAGTCAGTTAATTAAGAGAAGGAAAGCATTTGACTCATTGGCCATATTGGTGGTGGATATTTTGAATTGGATAGCGATGATAATAAATCATTTAAAATTATTTTTGAGTGAATCTCGGTGTTATATACAATATATCTAAATACATAACTATAAAAAAACTGTTAAATACATTTTTTAATAATCAAGTATATAAGAACAACCGTTGGTAATTTTTTTCAAAATATTCAAATAACCGAATTATATATTATATTATAATTTTACTTCTTTACAGCTAAAATTACTGGGTATTTTAATAACATGAAAATCTCAATATCAATAATTGCTAAAAATTGGTAAAACACCTAGATGAATTGATTTTTGAAATATTCTGATTTTCTACTATATTTTGCAATATAAACTGTATACAGGATCAGGATGTTTATAAAACCGGTAAACAGAACATTATTTTGAAAAATTAACATTTAATAGACTATACAAACACGCACACAGGAAACGTTTTAAACGTGCGGTGAAATCCGTTTTACTATTGTAACTACTTATAACCTATATAATATACTACAATACGTATATAATGCACAATAAACGCAGTGCTTAAATAATAATTATGATTAATATTTGTAGAGGATAATTGTAAAATTAACTGAACTACCTGTGAGAGTAGTGCACATATACATCCGACGTATTTATGTTGTTATCACATCGTAATATAATGCATTGTAGTTATGCAAATTTCCCTTAAGTTCGTAGAATAGGTACAATAGAAAATTATACGTAATAAATATAATCTACAAACTTACGAAACGTGACAAATATAATAAACAAAAATTTCGAAAAATCATAAAGTACATTTTCGAATAACTTGTGTTATGTTTACTCATATTGCTATTTTTATATAGGTACCACGATTTTAATATGGAGATTTATACGTCATAATCCAAAATGTATATATATTATTATGTTTGCATTCTTTTTTTAACATTATCATCATACATTCATATTTTAAAAAATGAGAATTTTTTTCATCCTCTTGTGAAATATTGATTTTTTTAACCTTATAAAAAGTTTTACATAACAATAAAACGATTAAATTATGTTAAATTAACCAATTAATACGAATAAATAGATATTAGAGTAAACGCATATCAACCGTTTTATAGTGTTATCAAACATATAAATATTTTAATATTTTTTTAATAATACACTAGGTGTTCATTTTACTTACATATTTATTGTTAAATTTAAAATATATTATATTAAAAATAGAAAATCTCCTCGAAAAAACAAAATACAAAACTAATTTCAACAAACATGAAACAATTAAGGTGGCTTCAGCTAGAAGACTGAAAGCAAGACAAAATTTGTATGTTCATATTATTTAATCGATCTTAGTTTTATTTTGAAAAAAGATTCTAGTTTATCGTCATTCTTCTAGTTTTTTTTAACACTGTGATTTTTGATATTCAATTAATTGAATGTTTAGTGAAGTACACATAATATGAAAATATATGTTTCTTTTAAACCATAGATATTTTAACGATAAGTTTGTTTGTGATATGATAAAGTTATTTCCGAAAACGAATCATATTAAAATTCTAAATGACACTTAATTAATAATAATAATATGTGTTTAAACAAAACGTGTAATCCTGGGCATTCGCACAGCACAGCACGTAGTGCGTCGCAATATTATTATGTTTACTGATTGTTGTTGGAATGAACCTTATGAACTAAATGGACTGAGATTCGAGCCAAAACTTCCTCAGACAACTTCTGATACACATTAAAAGTATTATGGAAGAAATAATTAATTTTTACTCGTTTATTTCGTGACAATTGTTACAATTATAAGTAATTATAACTCCTCCTATCCATTTATTCTCTTATTATCTTTGTTGTTATATATTTATTTAAAATGTTATGATAATAATCAGAATTCAGAATAATACATGAAATAAACGGTAAAATAGTAGTTTTACTTCTATAATACCCCTTTATGAATATTGTATCTCATTTGAGTGTTTCAATAAACCCTCTACGGTATTTGAATAATGATGATATTTTAAAAAATATTTTTTGATAATTACAAAAAATTAATTTAGAAAAAATATTACAAAAGTAATATTTTTCAAAATATTATATAACGCATACATAGAACAAAAATAATATTTTAAGTATTTAAGAAGTAAAATAACAGACGATGGCCGAATTAAAGCAAACATAGTTAGTATAATAGCATAAGCAAAGAAGGCTTTCCAGGATAAAAATTATCTGTTTACTATTAATAGTATGACCTTAGAGGTAATGAAAAAGTTCTTGAAAGTATATGTGAGTGTGGTCCTGTATGGCCGTTAAACTTAGACAATCAGTAGATACTGAAAAGAAAGGAAAACAAGAGGTCTTTGAAATGTGGAGCTATCGGAAAATTCTCAAGGCTAAATGGACAGAAAGAATATCAAATTAAGAAGTATTAAGCAGAATAAAGGAAAAACGAGAACTATGGTATAATATAAAAGTCAGAAGCAACAAAATGATAAGGCATATAATGCGTCACGATAGCTTAACGAAAAGCGTCATAGAAGGTGACGTAGAAGACCATATCGGAAGAGGAATACCAAGGATGAAGTACATGAAACAAATCATGATAGACATGGAAACGTATAGTTACAAGAAATTAAAGGAATTAAGTTACAAAAGGGAAGCTGCAAAAGGGAGAACTATATCAAATTAATCAAACGATTTAAGACTCTTTTTAATTTTTTAACGGAAAAATTGTATAGTTTAACGATATTGTTACGCGTTTTTTGTTATATATTATATTGGAACTATTTAAAAATATTTTTCTTCTAGTCCTATACATAGTATAGAATTGGTATTTGAAATGTTTAACGAAATTTCTAAAATCAGTTTGGTTAGGTTGGGTAAGTTTTTTTTATAAAATAGACACAGGATACATTGTTATTATTTCGATTTAGTATATTTACAATTGATATATATTATGACATAATATATCGGATTCTATTATAGCTATTGTATTACTATAATTGACTATAATAATTATAAACTATTATAAAAATAATAATAATATTGCATAATTGACTGATTAATGTGATGTAAATGGGCTGGTTGCAGTAAATTATACACTCTGTAGGTGAAGTAGCTCTCGGGATAGGTGCCAAATGACAGGTTTGACCGCAATTGAATAATATAAAGGTAAATATATGAAATTCGGGTGTGATGAAAATCTTAAAATATATAATTTATTGAATTGGAATATATTTCGTTTTATTGTAAATGTGTATAGGTGTTTTCGTATGAAAATATAATCGTTTAGCATATAGCCAATTTGAATTTCATTATCTTTTTCAGCATAACGGATGGTTATATGAATATAGTGTAGTGAATATTGTGGAAATAACGTTGCCATCATATACTATTAGAACAATAAAACTTCATACATATCTAACATCGTAAAGCATCTCACCTATAAATATTATATATATATATTATATACCTATAAATATTTAGATATTTTGTGCTGACAATAGTATATATTATGGCTATAAACAATCCAACCAAATATTATATAGAATTCCGTAAAAATATGTTAACTAATCAGAAATAAAATATAATGATAATCGATATGTCGAAATTAGTTGATAATATCGCTTGAAGGTATATTTGTCTACTAAAAATGGTCTACTTTATACAAACGGCTACGGCAAACTTATTTTATAAACTAAAAATAATACCTACCTATGTTAACATTGTGAATGATTTTAGTAAAATATTAATTTTATATTTTATTTTCATACAAAACGTTGTACATTTTCTATATGCAATTAACGCTATAGTCGTCATTTAAGATGTATAGTACTAACTTTTAATCACTCGTATTTAATTATTAGCATTCGTAATGGTATCCATTAGTATGAAATATCAGGAACTTGTTAGTTCGATAAATACAAATTATAATAAGTTATTTTAGCAACTGTTGAACTTTGCAGCTATAGGTAACATATATTATCTGGATTGCAAATAGGCAAATGGTCCAGGATAATGATACTACTTGCCTAAGTATCTAATTAAGGTGAACCCTTTGCAAAAGTTCTTCCGACCTGTTCATCAATCCAACTATGTTACGGCATTAGGGGCAAAAAGACTTAAGCTGTAATTTGTCGTATAAATTGCGAAAGACTAATTGTATCCTACGACCGTCGTGAGAACAACAAAATTACATTCCGTTTAGTTGTAGCGCACGTACAAAATGGTGAGAAAAGTGAGCGCATTTAATTCCCAGCCACAATTTTAGAGAAAATTGGAAATGAATGAATTATTAATTCATACTTTTTTCTCGTGAGCATTATTAGAAAAATATAGGAGGGTAGAATTTCAGAATGTAGGATCTAGAAATGATTATGGACTAGTCTAAAATCAAAAATATTATAGTGGATATACTTTTACTACATATCACTGTTCCCCATCATACACCATTACAAAATATATTTCTAATGACATTTATGCAACAAGGACGAGACACCAGAAGGGGGGGGGGGTAGTGCTAAACTCCCCCTCCGCTAAGATCATTATAGTCGATCAAATCAAGTTTGTTGGAAAATAAGGTCGTCAGTTGGTGTAGTGCAATTTTGAACGTATAGAGAAAGCTGATCTAATTTTACTATGATGTTTATTTTTTCATTTTGTTTAAAATGTGAGAAAATCAGGAGTCGAGGAAAATCTTTGACGTTGATATGAATTTTCGGATTTTTTGAGTAGTTTTCTTGTGGTATAAGAAATACTTATTATTGTTAACCCATATAACTGTACATAACTATATATAACTAAAGAAAACTACCATCTATACGGTGTATGACTTACACTATACATCGTATATACATACAATAATGGAAAAAATGTGTATACTAATATTCTAGAAAGAATGTTATAAAATTCTATACATATTCTATGTATGTATATAGTTTTTGTATTTATGTAAAAATATTAATATTACTCAATAATGACGTAAATTCTACTATTTTTCTTTTTTTTATGTAAGTATACATTTTTAGAAGAAGCCGAGTAGGAGTTTTGGGGTAATACGATTGTATCATTCATTTTATTTATTTTTTTGTATTTTGTTTTCGTAATATTTTTATATTATTGTTTAAAATATATTTAGAAACCGGAAATTTAGCACGCTCACATAGCGAGCTTTTCTAACTTGTTGATGGTAAATTCAGTCAAGTTAACATCTAGTTAAGGTTGTCATGGTTACCTATTATTTTTTTAATAATACCGAACTTGACTCAGAATCATTTTTTATGAAATGCAATGATTTATCGTTGCTTTTAAATTGCATATGTACACCACTACCTGCAGTATCCTACCCGACATGCGAAGTACTCCCACCCTTACTGACCGTTTTTTTCTCATTTCACAGTCGTATACTTAATACAGATAGCTCACTCCCCTTTCAATTATTTTATAGAATCGCCTCTAGTCTTCAGTAAGCATTTTAAGTCAATGTTCGCTATTCTCGACTGAAGATAACTATATAATTTTCAAGTAATAAGTAACAACAAAATTAAATTTAAATTACATTTTCTATATTATATATTACTTATTATTTAAAAAAAAATAATTTCTTTAAACGTACACGTTTAAAAATAAATTTATAATAGGTATGAAATATAAACATATTTTATAGCTCTCGGTAAAATAAAGATACTCTTTTTGACCAAATAAAACCGATAATTTTGTCTGAAACGAAATTTAATTTGATCCCTAGGTACTATATTTCCGTCTTAGATATATTTCAACGAAATTTGTTTGCATTAAAAATTATACTCACATATGACGATTTCTTATGTGTGTGTCGACTTGACTGTGTTTTTCATCGTTACAATCTAATCGATAGAAAAATATACGTAGTTACGCTAATAATAGAAGTCGGAAAATGGTTTTAATGAAGAATTACTACGCCTGCAGGAAATCGAGTAAAAAAAAAAATTATAATAAAATTGAATAACTTATTTCATTTGGTCATATTGATCTAAATAATAATTTCTATATTTCGGAAATAATGAACATTTTTATTTGAAAAAAAAAAATATGTATATTTCCATTAGCTATATCCAAAAGGAATAAACAAAATGTAAAATAATAATAAGAATACATTTCTATTCATTCGATTACATTTATATTCGTTTTCCCTATAGAAATTACCAAATAAATGCTGCGATAATATTTCTAACAGCGCTATCGAATAATTTGAAATAAAACGAATTATTTATACGGATACATTCAACGTGAATAAATTATAATATAATATTTTTTGGTATTCATTAAAAAAATAACTATTAAATAGTTGAGTCGAACAAATTATAATTATCATTAAATTATTTATTGGTATTAATTGTACAATTGTAAAATTAGTCAATGTTAAAAGAATTAAAAAAATACAAATAATTATTAAATATCAACTTAGAACAAATTATGGTTCTTTATCCAATTTTTAAAAATCTAGGTAAATTATGATTTTGACTTATATTATTAGTATTTACTATTTTTAAATAATCACATTTTTGGCTAAACACTAGACTTCTTAGTGTATGAATAAATAAAATGATATGATTCTAAATCGTATAAAAAATATTGCATATAAGAACTCTGGATTCTCGGGCGGTGAAAAGTTAACATAACAGGCAGAAATATATATACACTCGTTTAATTTAATTTAATCACATCAGCTGTACATACCGATTCGTGCCATGAATAATATTTAAGAAAATTAAAATACAGTGTTAGTAGTTTTAAATAATTCTATGTAGGTTTAAAGTTATGTTTACATTCTATGCATAATGTAAATTTAGAATTTGGACAATAATTGTAATTTATTATTTGTAAACATTCGGTATAATAAACTAAATTTTGTAAACTTGACGAATTTCATTTACTTTTTCGTATAAAAATTTTCGTTTTAGAATACATTTTGTAAAAATCCTCTCTTCCCGTTTGTAATGTGGCCAATTTAGTTACTCCCAAGCCAATTGATATTGCATATGCATTATACATATTTTATCGTATATTTTAATTCAATGCCATAAATTAAATTTATCTATATATTCACTGTATAGTATATTTTCACTGGATGGAATATGCGTATTAATCTATTTCATCGAATGAATATAAAATTGTATTTAAAATACCGAACGGGTTCGATTTAACCGATGACAACATAGTTTTGAGTGCAATTCTACCGAAAATCTGTCGTGATCTCGTCAAATTTATTCGATCGTTATAGTTTACATTTATGGTCATTTGTTGCATAGGTACTCGTATTAATTCATGACATACTTAGAATAACAAAGCTTTAGTTCGATTTTTTCTGATTTTTCAAACATACGATTTTAAGCTTTTATAAACATATAACAAACATCTACATAGAATATCTCAGTAATACTTACACTAACTTTTTATAATTATTAAAATGTTATGTAAAATGATTCTTCTCAGTCCTGTATAATATGAAAATTCTAAATAAATACTTTGTCACAAATCGAAGAATTTTCTAACATTTTTTTATCAAATAAATATATAGTGATTCAAAAATCTTCATCCAATTGTGAAATTCCGATAGAATATATATATATATATAACCATCGAAAAGCAATAAAATACAGACCATATTATACGAATAATGGTAGGTATAATAAATATTGTATCGCGAATAAATTATTTTAGCTAAAGTACCTATAACCTATCTTCATATCCCAACTGATATATGTACATAATTAATTTCACCAATAATTTTATGTTAAAAATAATTGTTCGAATAAATATTTAATAAATTAATTTTGTATATATCGAATAAATTAATAAATTAATTATTTTTTTTATTTTTGACTAAGTACATATTAATAACGATCGTAAATAATTGATTATAAGTTTGAAAAACGCAGGCAAATATAAAAATAAATAACAGAAACACAAATAAAAATTATTGACAGTTTATTTATTAAAAAACTTTTACGCTAAGCTTTTATTGTTATTGTGTACTTACGGAATTTTTCGTTTTAAAACTCTTTCATTATATTTTTATACATAAAATGTAATTTTAAATTTAATATTTTTGTATAATTTCGTAGTTAAATTTACCAAAACACTATATATATATTGCATATGGCTATATAACCTTTATTATAATAATACCGAACCGGGTGGCTTGTAAAATTTCCCATATAAGTTTTCAGCTCCGTACTATAAGCTCGCACTTAGGGTAACGAGATAGTATTCATCGTAACTGTTTATAGTATGTTGATTATCACACTTAATACTGCGTCTTAGAACCTAAACCCAAAAATGTCTGAAATGAAAATGGTTTTAATAATTAAGGCGATGTTGGGTTAGGCCGGTTAGATGATTATCTGTGTTCAAAGGGTTTAACTTTATTTTATGATATATGACGAGACGTTGTCATGAACACTAAAGTGCTCGTGGCCATTTCAATTAAAACCCAATTTTTTTAATAAAAAAAAAATGCAACTTCACAGACGTTTAGAAATTATGAACGTAAACTATTATATCGATTATTTTAAAATGTTATCGAGAAACGATATTATAACCGTTTTTTTTTTCAAGCTGATAAACATTAATTTCACTAAATACCTACATTTAAGTACACTGTACGCTGTACAGGTATGATAATATGCATCGAAGTAATATGTAATTAATAAAATATTCCTAAAAAATTTTAATGTATATATATATATATATATACCATATGTATATCATAATATATGAACTTGAAATAAAGTTGAAAAAAATAATCGTTTACCAAAATACGATTAGAAAAACATCGTAATTATCCATATGTCATATATGGTGCTTTCATAAAAATAACACCAAAAAATTATTTTTCAAAAGTGTCAATGCTCTTCCAAAATACTTTATATAACTCACATTTACTGTTCATTTATTCATTTAAAAGTATAAATTAGTCCTCCTAATATATTTTCATTTATTATAAAAAAATTATATTGTTGTAAACCTTAAATAATAAATAATAATGAAAACATAATGACTACCTAGGTTTAGGAATAAATTCATTTGCACCGAGTAATATAGAACAATCGTTTAAACCTAATGTTTTTTTATTCCATATTTTCATAATAAATATATTTTTAAAAACTTGAACAATTTTGATCTATTTGTAATTCAAACTTTTAAATCAAATTATTCTAAATACACATTTAAAAATTAATTGAAATATATATAATATATATACAAAATATGTGTTTTTAAATTTAAAAATATAAACTATTTTTCACAAAAGAATAATGAGTATATTATTACTCCATAGGATATTGTATTTTATGACTATATACTTTTGTCTTATTTTTGTTTGTCGGAGATCACGTAAACTTAGCGTAGATCATATTCACAACATCGCAATATTCATTGCGAACATTATTAACAATGACACTTATCATAAAAAACGTTTGTAGGTACCACTGTATACGTCGAGGCAATTTCATACTATTTTTTAATGGACACTATAAATTTCACTTGAAAAATATTTAATGGTCTCTGATTTTTTCCATGTTTACGATACTTTCACAAGTGGTTAAATTGTATTTCATCTATTACAATTTGATAAATTAAATAATGAGTAAATGTTGATAAAAAAATAACCTTATTCCGTGCACTTTAATGGATGGATCAACGTGTGAAATTCCATTTGCGAATCGGTATTCCACATTATTCGCACTCAACCATAATATATCGTTGAATAGTTTGATTATAGATATTTTACAGTTGATGGTTTATATTTTGTTTGTCGTTGAATGCATGATATATTAATGAAATGAAAGGGACATTAATTGAACATGGAGTAACCTACTGTTTCGGACGGATGACTTAAATTTTTTGAAATTTTTTCAGTAATATAATTGAAAGTTTTTAAACTTACACAATCCATAATATAATATACATATAACCGAAAACTAACACACTACTGTACATTGTAACGACTGTTATTTCAATGATACCTTAAGTATGTATACGTATTCCAGACGGCCACCATTATTTCGACTAATGGAACCGTACCTATTTTTATTAAATATCCACAATTGGGTTGAACTAAATAAAATTTAGATATGTTTTATCCTTTTCTTTATAATATTACTCTATTAGATACTTATAGATACTAATTCACACAGTAATATGCTTTTAATGACGTACATACATATTGATTTTTAAATTATCAACAACAGATTTACAATATTCTGACTCGAGTTTTTACAATAATTATAGAATTAGAATAGAATTACAATTATTGTGCATAGGTATAATTTCGTACTATTACTGATTTACATCACACAAACATTTTAATTATTTAGATAATTGATATTTTATACACAATGTGGTGTTTAATGTGACTAATCTTTAGGTTATTACGTAGATTAACAAATCTTTTGTTTAATTAACATTTTATATAAATTATTTTCATTGTGATTCATACCTCTACAGTTTTTTGACACCTTTCTTGTTTTGGAAGTTACGTCGTTGAATTTTTTACTGGTAGTTTTAGTCTTCATCACCAACCGGGGATGGTGTGTGCTTTTTGAAATATTACAATGATCTTTCGCAGGATATATAACGTTTTTGGAATTTACCCTATTAAATATAATTCGCTATTTGTTTTAACTTATAAAGAAATAATTGTGCTACAAAAACCAAATTTCATATATTATTATTATATTAGAAAATAAAATCGTTTTGTAAAAAGTAAAAATTATCATAATATAACCTTGTATTTTTATACTTTATATAAATAATATTGTTACATACATTCCTGAATGTGTGAACAAATGTGATAGGCAACACTTGTTCACACTTATCAGTGAATATTTTTTAATATGTACTTATGCACTATATATAATGCTACATTACAACCTTTATTTTTTTAAATTATAATTCAGAATACATAATTTATTTGATTACACAAATCATATTATTGATAAAAACTACTAAATTTATACATACATATAGGTGAATACCTTGTAAAATGTATAGATAATCGTGTTTTATTCGAACAATAATAGGTTTACTGGAAAGAAAAAAATACTTAAGGCCTACCTCCCTCCCGGGTTAACGCGATATTGAACATTTACGGGAAAAAGTCGAGTTTCAAACTGAAAACTTTCACTATTTCATAAATAAGCAATTTTCCGCGACACAGTATACATATTGTATGAATAAAATGCATTTATTGATAATTCAAAGACATATTTTCGATATTCAAATTATTTTAATACTTTACGAAATTACAAAAATATGCCTTACAGGAAATATTCTATAGGTATGTATTTTAACTAAAATATTTGTAATCGAACTCATATATTATTCATTACCTTAAATTAGCCTTAATTCAAATAAAATTAATGATATTAATAATACTATCAATATAGTTGTTATATTTGAAAATAATTGTGTATAACAATACATATTTTAATTGTTAAAACCAAAATAAAAAAAAGAACCTATTTTGGAATACTAAATTATTAAAATATTTATATATATATATTAAAATACCGGAACCAGACCGGAAATGGAATATATGGATTTTATATTGATGTTTTTTTTTTTTTTTTGAAACATCTTTTTGAGTAAAAATAAAGTTTTAGAGTAAATAGTTTTTAATGACAAATTTGTTTTAAATGGTATGTGGAGTCATTTTTTGATTTTTAGTATTATATTAAACATAGAGGAAAACTACAGTTCCAATCAAAAAATGTGTGTAAATAGGAAAATAACAAATAATGCGATCATGATTACTTGATATTATATTACTGAAATAATATATGTGGACGTCTAACATTTTTAAATTTTATTTTTTTTTAGTTCTGTGTACTGCACTCTCCACTCAATATGGTATTATGCAAAGAAATTATTTATCATTGTATTCAAATTCAATAGGTATGCCGCCAATATTCTATCCAATGAACAAAATTTTCCTATCCCCTACTGACCTCTATTTTAATGACGTGTATATTAAATGTTCTGTATAATAATTAATTATATGGTATTAACACATTTATTGAAATAATTGTTATTTTGTTTGTAAAATTATGTGTTAAAGCGTTATATTTTTACCATAATGTTAATAATATTTTAATATTATTAACATTATATTATAACAAATTTCTTGAATATTTTTAAATTTGAGTAGGAAAATAATCTCCCATTTGGTACATACGCATAGTTTGTTAAGAGTAATATTTTAATGACATGAAAATTGTATTTTATTATAAATAAATTGAAAGGTTTATTTTTTTTATTTTTAGAACATTTAACAAAGTTATATCTGATTTAACATATTTATATATGATTATTTTTACTTTTTTTTTTTATATTTGTACATACATATAAATATTAACATAATATAGATTTACATTTTATGTACTCATATATGAGTGAATCTTGAAATATGTTTCAAAATCCTCAAATAAAATTGCCCACAATTTAATACTGATTGTGTTAAATAAATCTGTTATTGGCATGAAACTAAAAAAAAATGTTATATATTGAAATAAATGTTCATTTTCCGTATTAATAAATTGTCAAATGAAACGGAAGTATACATATATTGGCTGAAATAAAAATGGCGGATATACATGCTATCAAAACTAGGGGGTTGTTTTTGTGTATACCTATTCAAATATATTAAAACACAAAAGTAGGTAAATAAAAATACAATTGTTTTCAACCATTGCAACCACAATATTATAGTAAATAATGCTTATTGATTATACGTGTTTTAAAAAAAAATTGTTATCTATCTATTATATCGAAAACATCGTGCATATATCATAGTCATAAAAAATATGATTTAAAAAAATTTGTTCACTATTTTGAAGTAGTGTCACGTAGATCGTGGGGCCTAACCTAACCTCGTCGATGTCACGTCCCGTATATAATATTATTATGTAAATTTTATCCTATTTCCTTGTTATATTGTATACAATATTTGTAAACTATTTGCTCTTTATTTAATAAACAAATATCAAACCAATTAAAAAACAAATATATATTCATCCTGGATATGAAACATAAAAATGTTAAACAGTAGAATAATTTAAATCGGAATTCACACTGATAATAAATTACACGCAGTCTAATTTTTCTAATATAACTACACAAAAAAGTAAGTTTAAAAAAAAAAGTGGCTTATTGTCATACAATGATTTTCAAACTTCTGTTACATTATAGCGCCACGCTGTCTGTATTTTCGTGATAAAACTTTATAATATAGTGTTAAGTATCGAATAATTTACAACAAAATAAAGTACACAATTTTTCACGAAATGTATCACCAAAACGCAAAATAAATCTAAAGTCGTCGATAGACTATACTGAGCTAAATTTCAAACATTTCTGACATATGTTTATTCTGCCCTAGAGTGTTCATTTGATTTAACATATTCTGACGTTAAACGATTCGTTTTATATTTAAAAGGCTTCACTCCATCTAGTATATGTCTGTCGTCACGTCTAATGGTATTTAACTACTCCGAATCAATGATTTATTTCAAACTATATGGCATGCAAATATTTTACGATCAGCACGAGACTCTGTTCACGTATATGTTACGATATTTCAATAAGAACGATGAAAACATAAATTTATTTCATATGTTCTAAAATAGTAAATTACATCGTTTTGACGTTATAATATATACTCAAAGTGTGGCGCGTAGTCAAATGAAATATTACGTGTAGATATTTTACGAGTTATAATATTACTTATACGATAAATAAAGCTAATACAGTACATCCACTCATTCTAAAATTAGACAGAATATACCATATATCTGTTGTGAACGTATGAATATACGGTGTAAAAGGCAATTATAATCGTAACTAAACCATATTTTAAAAAATACAATTTACAGTTTATTCTCCGTAATACGGAAATTTATATTATTTCAGATTCAATAATATGCTCAACATATATGCTTTGAAAAATAATAAAACTTGAGATAATTTCTCAAAAATATTTATAATATAAAACATGAAAAATCGGTGAGCTTATGATGAAATGGGCTCGAGTGATTTAGGTTCAATGTCTTCTGTCAAAATTAAATGATGAATTTTATCAACAGATAAAAATGTCAATTTCATGAATATTTCAAACTTCCAAACTAATAATGTACTCGTAAGTTAAAATTTTAAAATTGAGTAATTTGAGTTTTAACATTAAAGATTTGTATAGAACAAGTTATGGGCGTAAGAAGATTAAAAATGCAATATGTAAAAGCTAAAATAAAATTTATTTCGAGGTTTGATCATTTTTAAATAGAAATTAATTTTTTTTTAATAATTCCTTATCGTGTCAATAAACCAATTTCGAATAACGTATTGAACGAACGGACATTTATTAATCAAATGTATAATATTCAACTTACTAACTCTATTTTGATTTTTTTACATTAGTGTTCACACATATTGACATCAGGAGGAGGAGACACACTAAGGAGATTAATAATAAATGTCCGTAAAAATGTTAATAAATTTAACATAGTTATTAAATTGTTTAAATAAACATTCTATACTTATTAGGTTCCATACATTCAAGTTAAGTTTAAATGTACTATATTAGAGCCAGTTAGAGTTTTTGATATTTGTTTGGTTATCAAAATTAAAAATAAATCGTCAAATTTGTCCGAAATAAATTCAATTTGTTGGATATGCGAAAAAACCCATTATTTTAGAATTATAACGGTTGTAATGTATATACACCTAGGTACTGGTTTTCGAAAATTGAATTGACCTCCAAATTGAGCGGTTTTTTTTTTTTTTTACATTTTTCCTGTATTGTTGTTAAAGCGGAAAGGAAAACTATACACGTGCAAAAAGTAACCGAAAATCCCTACGGATCGGCAAATAATATATTCTAATATACGTATTTCCAACGAACTTCGCTCAGAATCGTTTTTCGATTGCAACGGTTTATCTGCGTCTAAAAATGTGAACCGATAATAAGACACTAACAGACCATTCTGTCCGAGAGTACAGCTAAACACGGACGATATACCAACTTCATGAGAAACTTCAAACGTTCAAAAAACATTGGTTTTCCGCGCAGATACTTGGGAATTATAATAAGAGGACGTTACCTATACACGTACGGGACACACCGCCGTATAGATACCTATGGGATTTTTAATTTTCAACTAACCCGAAAATGAGATAATAATAATGGTAATGGTAATTATTAATAATAAATTTAATAATAAAAAATAAAAAATAAAAAATTAATAATAATTATTATTATTATTTTATTGGTTTTTTTTTTTTTTTCGTTCCCGGTTTTTCCCATCTATAATCGAACCACACCCAAAATCGAACAACTCCGCATATTATACACCGCTGTGCCCCGCTCTTATAACGATGACGGCGGTCGGACGGACTTAATCGGTTTTTGGATTTCCTGCGTTCCCGCGGCAGTTATAATGCCTATATAATATACACGACGACCTAATGGCGGTTCCGTGTTTAACGGCCAAATGGACTGGGCGAACAATATTTCGAACGGACGCGGTTAGGTAGGTTAACCTACCTGCCGGGTTAAGGTTTAGGTGTTCGTTTTATGAATATACTCGTACTTGTTTATTTTCGACAAGCTTTCATTTTGACGTGGGCGGAATACTTGTTGAGAGTTTCTCGTAACCGTATAGTAGCACTGAATAGATTAAATCAGAATGGACACTAAATGTAAACAAAAAAAAAAAAAAGGCAGCCATCTTCCCATTTAGCAAATTGTTATCAGCTACGTAATACGTTATGATAACATGGTCTGATTTTCAAAACAGTTTTTCGTTCGACGAATCTGGTACTTTTCTGTTTTATTAATTTTGTATTAAATTGTACAATTATTTATCTAATGTAGGTATTTACAATCTAATGTATTACCTATACAAATTGGATAATATACTGTTAAAAAAAAAATATTTTTTTTTTCAATAGATTTACCTATACCCGATTACCTATTCTACCTACTACAATAATTGTTAAATAAATTATTTACAGCGTATAATATAATATGTTATATATAAGTATTTTTTGATATAATATTATATTATATATATATATATATATAGATTTTCTTCTTTGACATCTCTTTATTCTATAATGATTATTATTTGAGGGCCCACCAAATATACAATAATATTATAAATTATACAATATTGAGTATGTGGTCACACTTATTGCTAAATAGGAATATGGCCCCCACGTTTCTCTGTGATAAGTATACTAACAATGTTAATTTGAAAGAGTGTCCGGGGCCTGGTAGTAGTGCGCACGCGCGCAGTATTCCCGGAGGACGTGTTTGCCGTTCTCGTGTACGAGAACGAGTGGAGTTTCTCGTGAGCATGACAAAATAAACGGGCATGATCGGTAATCGACCAGTTTTTCCTATCATTGCTCGTGTTCCCTAGACCTGGCGAAAACAATGAAAAAACTGGAGGAAAAAATACTTTACAGTTGATATCTCAATTCACAACAATATCATAGATATAGATAACAAAAAATCCACCTTGATTTCGTTCATTTATGACCACAGAACAACAGAGTTACATACATTTTTATTTATCTTATGAACTTTTTAATTTTTATTCGGTTCATATTTTTCGTGTGTAATTATATTTTGATTTCTGTCGCTCTACAGGATTTATAAACATACTCGCAGAACTGATGGCAAAAGAGCGAGCAATTGCATTTCGAATTAGTTGATTTTTCATCACTTCGTTTTCTTTTCACGGTTGTAATTTTGTCTTCTTGCTTTTTTCTCTTCGACCGTAAGAACTTTGTGCATTTCAGAACAATATTTTACAATTTAAAAAATTGTTTGGGGGACGGTCGGACAGACAAATAGACCGACACTATGCGTATACAATAAGTTTCTAGTCTATAGTTTAGTGTATAGATAAAATATGATTTGTAAATTTCAGCCGGAATTATGTTTCATTCCATGAAAAATAGTTTTTCTTCCAAGTCTGAGGAAGAATTTCTGCGTGAAATAATTTAGCGATCATGCCTGTTTATTTTGTTACGCTCGTGAATATACGAGAACGACAAACATAATGTTTATAAACGTCATATAATTTACATATTTTGGGGAGGTTTTTCACATACAAAAGTTTCAAAATCGTCTAATAGGCGATATGCGTATATGTTGAATTATGTGTTATATTATAATTTATAATATTTTATATATTATTATTAATTATTAATACACTAATATTGTATTTATTCTATTATTCAATATTTAATTAATTAAAATAAATATAGGTACATTTTAATTTATTGTATCCAATATTTTTGGTTATTAATTATTTCTTTGCCTTTTACGCATATAAATAGTATTTAATATAGTACATTAATAATAAAATATAATATAGGTACAATAATAATACCATTGAGTAATATAACTTACATGTGTTATAAATACATAATAGAACTTTTTTTTTATGTGAATAATTGCATATATAATTATATCCGACCGGCGATCACCGGAAAAGTATAATATTATACAAAAATATACTAAAAGTATATAGGTACAGTCACGCTCCGTATAGCCGGAAAACCGTTCATAGCAGCGCTTTGGTGATCATTTGTTTTCCCAATATTGTTGATCGTAAATTTCCCGAAAACCAATGAAGTATTGTGATAACTGAATAGGTATAGTAAAATATAGTGAAATAAGCGTACTAACTATTGTTCCATACTTATAATATAATATCAAAACAACAATATCGCACATCGAGTCAAAACAAAAATCGTTTATGCAGTATTTGAATAATAAATAAAAAAATTAATCGTAGACAAGTATATTACCAGAACAGTAGAACGGATAAAACGGTTTACTAACAGTACCTAATAAAATATTATGATAGTACATTTTGGGATAACAAAATTCAACACATTTTGACGTTTCTCATATGCTTACGGGTAGCAGAAACTATATTTTGCTGTTTTGGTTCCCGTATACGAGAATCAGTGTACGACAAGTTTCTCGTTCTCGTTCTCGTAACGTTTTACGGGTAGCAGAAACTCTCTAAAAGGTGCTGCTATAGAAACACGCGAGTCCCGCAGAATAGAACAATGTTTATACGGCCTATATGATCAACATAAAATACTATAATATTATTATTAACATTTAGTGCATATAATGTATATATATATAATATATATATATTATATATTTTGCAAAGACATGAAATAACATTTAACGTATTGTATATATAAATATATAAAAGTCATAACGCAATGTTGGGTACGTTACTTTTAAAAAGTGACTAAATTACATCGATATTTACAAAAGAACAAGATAAGTAATAAGATTACTTTTTCGTTACCTTAATGGACAAAAAAGTACATGCATTACTTTACTTTTTTTTTCGCTCAAAAATAGTTACCTGTATGCAAAACATAGTCACATACAGGCAGGGCTTGAAAACGTTATATTTATAACGTTATAACGGAATAAAATCGATAACGTTATAAAACGAAAAACGTTATAACGGAAAAAAAAATAACGCTATACAACGAAAAACGTTATAATGCAAAAAAAAAAAAACGTTATAAAACGAAAAACGTTATAACGGAAAAAAAAAATAATAACGTTATAAAACGATTATGAATTATATTAATATTATTTTTAAATCACGTTAAATAATCAGTATCACCCAAATGCCAAATTAAAACACAAGTATTTTATTGTCCATATGAAAACGACTAAATGCATCACGCGTTCGGGCGTGATCTTGTGCTAATATTAATAGCTAAACACGCATTTGTTGTTTCTGTCTACCCAACAGGTAATATAGCAAAATCACACTACGTAGAATGTAAATTACAGAATTTTGGTTAAATTTACAGTATAAAAAAACGCAAAAAAAAAAAAAATAACGTTATAAAACGAAAAACGTTATAACGCCAAACAAAAATAACGTTATAAAACGAAAAATGTTATAACGCAAAAATTAATAACGTTTTCAAGCCCTGAATTACAGGGGCGTAGGGAAGTATTTTTTTTTTATTGGTGAGGCAATGTCTGACTGAACTTTTCGTATCGGCAAAAAAAAAGTTTACTCGTTTAATGCTATTTAAAACTGTAAATAAGCAAAAAAAAAGTCACACGTAACAATTGGCCGACCGCAAAAGTTATTTTTCTCTTTTGAATCTTACAAACGAGTAGCTGACTGACAATCCGATTTGACCGACTGAATGAACACTGAAAGGGCAAATTGCCTCACCCCCACTAGTTTCGCCCCTGGTCACATAGACATTAGGTAGTAGTTAAAAACAAATATTTATAAAAAAAAATAAATAATGAAATCACCATAACTATACGTTACTCCAATAAATATATTGCATTTGTAGCATATAAAGCAAAGTTGGTTGTTATGTACAATGATATTTTCAAATTATTGGTGCATATTCCAGTAACGAATAGATAAGAGAAGTATAGAGACATTTTAATGTGAAAGGGTCGTTGAATTCTGAGCAATTACGTTGAATCATGCGAAACAAAGACAGAGCTTTATTTTGGATCGCTAGTATATGAATATGAGTATTGAATTTTGTAATTTTGAGTCAAACAGTATGCCTAAATTTTTGACTGGAAAGGAACGAAATAGATTTATATTAGATATAAGTACAGTATTTAAAGTTAGCTGATTTATACGTTAATATAAATTGTATATTAATTTTGGTTATCAAAACAAATTTTCTTTGCCTAAGAATGATTAAATTTAACAAGAAAAAACAGCTTTAATCAAGATAATATATATTATTTCAATGAGTATTCGAACAGTTTTTACTCGCGCACAGCCGTCATTACACAATGGTTTATACTTTATACGATGTAATAAAACGGACGAACCATACTTTTTATTTTATCCGATTCTATTTCCCTTCCGTTGATTCATAAAGGCATATTCTTATTTTAGAATATATAACCTAATATTATTATACTTATACGTATAGTCTATATTATTGATTACAGTATAGATTATTGAGTAGATATATATATGTTATATTATATAGACACATGTATCCGTATTTACAATGGATTTACTTAGCCAACTCAAAGACATTTGACATCTCATTTCACAAGTAACATATTTTATGGAGGAAAATAATACAAATAAAATAGACATAGAAAACTGCATGAAATTGTTATTTGCAAAAATAATTTAAATAATAACATGTTGATGATACTATAACCAAATATACACGGCTAAAAATTTAACATTTTCAAATATTAAAATCAGAATAAAAAATTGTTTACCTAATACAAACTAAACATTTGAATGTAGGTAGTAAATATTCTGATCACTTTGTTAACACTTTGATTCTATATATTATTTACCTAGTAGAACTTAAAATAAGTGCCTACTACATAACAGTATTACATAGCGTAAACGTATACCATGAAAATATTGATCCTCTTAAGTCTAATTAAGTACATTATAAATTAATAGAACCAATATATACTCGTTGTTGTATTGTTGTTATACTGGTTGGTATCAAATAGATTAGATTAGTTTTAGGTAACGTACTTGGTATATTATAGTTGATCGATTTTCCTGAGATCAGGTGTAAAAAATTATAAATATTATCACAATTATTAATCTACAAATAATTAGAGCAGATAATGTTAAACTATAAATGATAAAAATTTACATATTTTCAACTATATAATATTAGACACAATTAAATAATTTATACCATGTCTAATATGTACGTAAGTAGCTTATTTCATTATAAATTGTTTCCATTTTTAGTATATAATTTTAAATTATAGGTAAACATGTTTATTATTTATTGTTTTTTTTTTCAAGAGTCTTATAGTGCATTTACAGCTAAAATAATTTAATATGTGTATAAAACGTGAAATGTACACCATTGTGAATAAAAAATATTTAAACAAAAATAAGTAGGTACCTATAATCTATATATTATAAATAATAAGAATATAATATATAAATATAAGTAAAATTAATATATATTTTAAAAAAAATAATATATAAAAATAAAATGATTTTGTTTATATATAGAAGTATTAAATTTGTTAATTTTTAATTTTAATTATAAAAATATATCTGTTTGGTTATACTCGCGGTGATAATAGTGATATAGTCCGCTAAACGTCAATTAATTAATTAAATGTATCCTTATAAGTGATGATATTATTTGGGATGTATTTTTTAAATTAAAAAAAAACTTATGAGAATCGAAAATAATAATGGGACTAGAAGTGCGAATAATGTATAACAATAAACTATTTAAGAACCGTGAATAATTTGTATTCAAGTTGTTTGCTTTCTTATTGTCCATATTTTCATGATGAAAATAACCATTTTTTATTTAAAAAACTTATTTCCGTTTTAGACTATAATATTATATTGTTTATATACGTATATTGTATACCACAAATTCACAGCTGACTTGAGATCTGTCAAAACGTGTAGCGAGAAATTAATTTTATAAATTGAAAACTTTCGAAATACCATCTCAATATATATTTTTTTGTATAATTCTCTCGAATATCAGTTTAAATTTAATGCTAGGAAAAAGTTTGTTCAATGACAACTCTCGTCAGCTTTATACTTATCACATTAAATTATTAAACAAATAAGAAGATGCGAATCCCTTTCGTACAATAAAATTTTAATAAATAATACAGCTGCACATTATATGAACGTGCTATATCCTAAACTTAAAGTATTAATCATTAATTTTTTTCAATTATAATTTTAATTTTTCTTAATAAAAATAAAAACAAACATGAATTTGAAATAACATTGTATTCACTGTTATATTTATTTACAATATTACAGTATGTATTACTATAGTTATTATTTCATAACAATTATACATTTGATTTTTAACAATTATTGAAATACAATATACGTAGACTATTAATCATACGACTTGGATATGTTGACCATTATAGTATATTGAAAAATATAAAAACTTTATTTAACCGCAAGTAGGTGCCTATAAAAAAAAAAATTCTTAATTTATGTTGAAGAGACTGAAAACGAGTAACCTCTAAAAGAAGACGATTAGATAAAACTCCAGGATAAATTATATAGGTACTAACCGTTTTTTTTAAATATATTTTTACATTTACATTGTTAGTAATTAAGAATAACAAGCTAAAACTTTGCTTTAATAATTTTGGTATAAAAACTACTCTCGAAAAGAATACGATTTATCGTCCCTTTTTATACATTCTGTTTGTATAGACGACAGATTTATGGAAACTCGTTATTTTCACACTTAACAAATAAATTATTGCTTACAAATGGCTATTATTAATCGTACTAAAATATTGTAACAGTCAATAAATAACTCGTGTGCAAATACGCGTTAATAAAATACGTAATTGATTGAAATTTTAACAAAAAACATAAAGCAAAAAATAAGAATTTTGATTTTGTAAGGTCAATAAGTATGATTGGACAATGTGATACTGAAAGCATATCGTAAAAATTGTGTTTGAAATATATATATATATATATATAAACGAGTGGTTGGTTTAGATAATAGGGTACGTACAATGTATAAAAATAAAAATGACAACAAAAAAGTACATTTTGATATGAGTACAAAAAAAACTTTGATATATTTTTAAAATATCCGATTTATCAATGAAATAATGAGTGTAAAAAAAGTTCAACACATAAATAATATTTTAGTGTATAACAACTTCCCCTCACTCACAAAAGTAAATCGATATATTTTTTTGTCGAAAATTATTTAAATGTAAAATAATATAATAACAACAACAGTGTTAATTTATATACATTGTTTGTACCTACATAATATATAATATTTTATTTAGGTTATATTATTTATCTGTTAGTTTTCCAAAAAGTTTTACTAAATGGCATTAAGTTTAACTATGCATGTACATGTAATTATATAACAAGTGATATTAAAGCATAATTTAATAATACTCATTCATTTCAAACTTCAGGGTATTATACTTTATAAGTTTAAAATTCAAAAATTCAAAAATTCAAAATAATATTATGTTTTTTATCAATATTAAAATAATAGCCACAAAATTTTCAACATAAGTATTCTAACAGTTTTTTGATAGAAATAATTTTTTTTCCTCGCAATATAAAAAAATTATAAAAATTTAAAGGTCTCACTAACAGTATTGTCGTTTTTAACAAACTATTCATATCATATTTACTATCAATCACCATCAACCATAAAGTTTTAACAGACTGTATAATGTGTACAAGCACAATATATTTGATAAAAAAAATATAATAAAATATATTATATTATTATTATGGTTATATAGGTGCTTAAACAAAAATTATATTAAGTCTGATAGTTCACACCGAAATTAAAAATAAAGTTCAAATAATGCAATCTGACCGGCGTAGAAGTAGAACCGTTTCAGGTAAATAATATAGAATTATTTTGTACAAGTTTTCTTTTAATATAGTAGTGAGATTACCTATAAAAGCATAACTTGTGATAACATGAAAATTAGATAATATAATATGTAATATGCTATTAAGTGAATTAACCCACGGCAAAAAAATACTTTTAAAAATATTTTATTAAATATATTCTATTTCCATTGTTTTAGAACTGTCGTGAATATATAGTACAGAATAAGTAACTACTCCATCAGCTGATTTTTTATAATTTATGAAAAATTTATAAAAGATAAATCATTTAATGATTTAAAAATTTTTTTTTTTTTTTTATTGTATTTCTTTATTCTCGTCACTGAAACGCCTAGGAAAAGTCGGTTTCTATACGACTCGATGGTAAACTATGACTACTGCAGGTGCGTGTTTATTAATGTAGAGAAAACGACCGGGGTTTCAGTCCAAGACCCTAAATACCGGAACACACAAACACGCCCCACAGGTTTTACCATAATAATGGCCTAACCCGACATAATAAACAAATTAAAATGAATAGCCAAACAACGTTTCAGATAATGATCGTAGTAAACGAGTTCGCTTTGTGTACATATTAAAGAATATATGAATTTATACAGTACCTACCCGTCTGAATAATGTAGTGTTAATAATCATTATTTAATCATGCATATTTTAGCACCCTGTATTGTGTGTGTTATAATGTTATTACTCAGATGGTTCGGATTTACCTACGTATATTTGTTTTAACTAAAGTATGAAAATAATAAATTAGAAAGTAACGAGTCATAAACGGTCAGGTACTGAAAATCACCGATTTTTAACTTAATGAATTCGCTTATTTTTCCAACTGCTTGACACTTATTATTTATTAGTCACTAAATCCAATTGGGTGTAATTGTACCTTATCTCAGTCATATTAAAATCGAGTAACTGGGCAGCTTTAGGAAATAGCTATTTGTAGTATATTATTATATATAATACATAATAGGTTGACATTTTCATTTCATATTAAAAAAAAAAAAGACTTCTTCTTCTTATTCTTCGACTACTCTCCCAACTCTTTAGATCTGATCCACCCTGATCCTACACTTCCGCTTAACTCTATCTTGCGCATTTCATTTATACCCATCTTACTCATATCACTCGCCGTCACATCCCCCCACCTTTTTTTCGGTCTTTTTTTCAAATATCGAAGATACTCTCGTATGCTACCTCTTATATACTCATTCCTTATTTTATTCCCTCTAGTTACTCCACTCGTCCACTTCAACATTCTGATCTCTAATACACCATTATTCTCTGTCCCATCTTATCCTAACTACCGTCCAACATTTTGTACCATACGTCATTGCAGGTCTCACCACTGCCTTATAAAATTTACAATTTAACTAATAGAGATTCTTTTGTCACACAAAACACACGACGCTTCTCTCCACATCACTTAATCTGGTGTTTCATATTCTCTTCGAAACCCTCATCGTTCTGTGCAACGGACCCTAAATACTTGAGCCTTTCAACCTCTCCCACTAAATCCCTATTTTTCAAAGGCAAATTGTTAACACAGTGTCCATAACTCACGCCTTGTAAACGCATGTGTGCGGTTACGAAAAATTTATCGGTTCGTGTAGAGAATATTATTCGCCAGCACACGCCGGCTGGTTTTCACCAAAAAGTATTTCACCAATTCTTTACGCACATAAATCATCATCATTAGTAATTACATCGACAACGATTTTGAAAAATGTTATTGTTGAACCAATTTGTGAGCACATGAATGACCGACACAATACCTATTTTAATACCACCTATGTACATTATACACACATAATATCACACGGTTTAATTACATTGTTGTCGTACATTTTCTAATTTTAGTTTTTATCCAATAATAAAGGCTTCATAATTAAAGTTCCATATTTTTGTCGTACAATTTTATTTTGTTACCATATTAGTTTTGAGTAATGGTTGCATTAATTTGGTGTTTTGATAATAAAAAAAATTTGGAAAAATTTCTGACATTATCGCTATATAGATTTGTTAGTTGTTAATATATTGTTTATTTTGCATATATAAGTTGTAAACTATACGTATGTTTTCACAAAAATAATACTGAGCTTCTACATATAATTAGTTTTTTTTAGCGATACGTGAGAGTATAGTTCTTTCTTTAGTTTTATCCAAACTAAATCAGAGACAAGTGTTGAATTTTATATCTTCAAATTCTAAATTATATTGTAAATTAATTTTTTTAATGTATAAGACTATCACAGATCAAAATTTGCCCGAAATCCGATTTTAAACTAGTATAGTATTTAATAAAAATTGATATAAAAAGAAAAGATAATAAATATAAAAATATACATTAATAGATAGATTATAATAAACATACATAAATTCGTGGATTTTCATCAAATTTGGAATTAACGAATTAGTTGGTTACAAATACTCAATACAATGTACCTACTTTATGAGTTTTTAGTAACAATATTATGGTTTAGAATTTTTCCATAAATTCGTCGGAAGTCGGATATTTTAGTCAACTTACAATTATTCACAAATAAGTTATAACTCACAATTTATCTAGTCATTCATGTTAATTTTGAACGCATCTCCATCTGACAAAGTTAAAAGTTCCAAAAATGAATTTACAATTACATAGGTACTTAAATAAAATGTATATTATTGTATATCCGACTATAATTTACAATATTTCTCCGATTAAATTTTGACAAAGACTCTCAACTTTATACCTCGCCTCCCTAAGCTACATTTACACACGTTGTTAATACTCAATGTTAGTTATACCTACTGGCTACTATACGTAAATATTAGATGCCGATTTGAAGAAGATGACGTGGCAATCACCACCTCCTTGGAGTTTTTTTTAGAATATAAAAATGATTTTGAATGAATATTAGCCGTTTATTGCTCAATTATCCCAATTCGCACCTCCCTTAAATGAACTTTAGATCCGAATATTCTGTATAAACATACTCACAAGTATTTTTTACGTTTTGGCTTCATAAAATTAAAGTTTAATGTCACTTGTATTTTATTACATCACTCTTTTTGCATAGGTCAATGCATTTGATATTTATATATTATTTTGGAATCATTATGAATTATTCGTTATATATTGTTACAATTATTATAATATATTAAATATTTTATATGGTCTTGAGTTTCAATTTGATCATTTTTAATTCGTTTATGATAAAGGACTCATTAATATTCAGTCTCTATTTAGTTTATGATTTTATCAGATTTTGAATAGATAGATTAGTAAAACGACTGTTATAATTATTTTACTCGGATGTGTAAAAATTATTTAATGTCGTTAAACCACGAGGGTAATTCAATATCCTAGTGATTATGGCCTTCGTTATGGGTTAAGCGGCTTCTATATTGCTTTTAATAAACCTAATATTCCGGTCATGAGGATATACGATGGTATTACGATAGGTATCTGGTTTGTACTTATAGTGGTAACTTAATTTTCCTTAAAACCTACTCGAGTTAGAGATATTCAAACAACATAATATTTTAACAAGCTTTAGATACATTCTATGTTCGAACAATATTTACTTCTAACTTATAATGTTATAATAGTAATATTTTATTTATTCAATTCAATATGAATTATTACTTATTAGGTGACAATTGAAGAATTTCAATGTTAACGTACATCAAGTGCAAATAAATCATGAAAATCTACCAAGTCATATAGCGCTCAACCGAGTTACATAATACATATAGGTACTTACATTTATTTATTTTTCCGATTTGTCCTTCATAAAACAAGCCCTTTTTATAATATGATTGTCTATCCTATAGCGGACTATCTATTTCCGATTATAGTATGATGTTCTGGAGTTCCGTTTGCTTTATTTTCAAATTTTATTTGCTGGCTTACGAATTCGTATTGTCTGGGAATTTGTTGGCACACACCGAATGTTTTCGCATGCGTTTTCTATAATATACAAAAGTACGAAATGCTGGAGATTTTTATCTGTATTCAAAACCAAGGTAATATATGCATTGTGATACAGCGTATAATATTTTGAACATTGTCCCTAATAGTAAAAAAATAATGATTTTGTCTGAATCAGATTATTAAAAATAGTAATAGCCGTATTGCGTATATAGAGAATCCTAAACGTTATCATTTTCTATAATGAACTGACAAAAAACCAATATATTATTATAATACTGTATATTATTATATGTTACCGTTTAATTTTCCTGATATTTTTATTACTATATGTTATACTGGTAAGGTTAAACAGCAATAAGTTTCCACATAAAAGGTAGACTTGTATCCATTATCTTTCATCGATCGAGATTTTTCTCATATAATATATAGATATTAGATAGGTTCGTGAATGAAAATCTAATAATCGTTACTACTTTCTGCTATAAATTGTCTAGAGTGACACAAATGAAAAACGTTGATATCTTTTCATTCTCTATAAAGTACATTATTTGTTTTATAAAAATTATTTAATTTATTTTTCAAGATTTATTTGTATATATTTGTATGGTCTTATTTTTTAATCATTCTGCAATATATACCTACATTATAGTATTATTATATACACATTCAAATAATTCATACGATCCAGGTGTTTTCATGTTATTCCACGCAAACGATATTGACGATATTTAATTAAATATTATTGGATTCAGTAATAACACCATTAAGTTTTTAATTTATTTTACTTTCGTCCCTCCGAATAGTACACCTACGTAATTATATGTAAAATAAAAATATTTGAATAAATTATATAAATTATTATTTGTAGTATAATACAAATAGTAATTAATATAATTCATAATCTAATAGTTTGATTAAAAATAAATATATTATCCCTATTAAGGCGAAGAATTGAATTTTTTTTTTAAACAATGTTCATTAATTACTGTAGGTATTATACAACTTATGTTTAATAGTTAATTTCATATTAAATGTATTTCATTTTATAAATTTGTACATAATATATTCTGTTGCATATTAATCTAAAATAGGTACATAACAATTTGTACAAAATCAGAATTCACATATTTCTCCTCGTTATAATATTATATACATAGGTTCAAATGGGTTAATACATAAGTAAAATAAAATGTAAAAATACATAAGTTACGTCGTTAATACCTATGCACATTTTCATATTATAAAACTCAAACATAACACCATAATAATGAATTGCATTCCTAAATATTAATGGATAAATAAAGGTCCAGTAGAATTTCCAAAAAGCGCTAATGATGAATTATAATTTTGTAATAACGAATGCGTCGGGGTAGGATTGAAGGTTGTTATTTTTGTTTTTTTTTTTTTTAATGAAAGGTATTATTATATATTCTGTATGAATGAAGAACATTTTTTTTCCCGTACTGATTTTGGAGTTAAAATTAAAGTAAAATCTTGACAAAAAAAAAAAAATAATACCGATGGGGAGGAAGAGAATGCGATTACAATATGAATCTAATTTTGAAATGTATACCTGGATAAAATGTCCTGTGACCCGGGGAAAAAATATCCAAAAATATGATGTAGATACTTTGGCATACACTCACTGGGTACTTAATCCAAAAATCTCAAACGGTTTTTTTAAGAATAAAACAGTTTACGTAAATAATCACTAACGAGTTGGGTGTTGTTATATTATGTAATGCTCTAAAGCCGAGCTTCATCATATCAATTCGGGAACCCTTCTGCAGTAATCTCTGCGAAAACATTTATGCAACTTTTTTATCGTATGTTATATATATGGTTTACATTATGAATAAAAGATTGGAAAATGTATTTAGCGTGTGTAAAAATGATAACATGAAAACGAACGTTTCTCGCATTTGTACACGCAATGAAATATTATATTTAATAATCACTCGGACGAAAATATAATCGTGTTGGCTGTTATGAAATGACTACTCACTTCCTTACAATATTTTATTTGCATTATCGATAAAATACTGTCACACACTATATAATTAGATATGATGTGTGTACATGTAAATAATAAATATTAGAAAATATAGTGAATGCGTGTCTACAACTACTCGTGTATTGATGGCTAATTAAAACTAAAGGATTCTAAATTCAATTTTCTCTAAAATTGACTTTATCTTATACAATTATTATTATTCATAACAGTCTTATGATGGTTTTTTTTTTTTTAAACTGAAAACGAGATGTGTATGACTAACAATAGAGAAAATAAAATATTCCATATAATTTTGCAAAAAAAAAAAAAAGGAAAATTACAAATGACATTTGTTCACGTTCTCTTGGAAAATAAGTACAATACTATAACAATACATATAATACAATACATATAACTATGTCATTGAATACCAGAAAATGTATATTATTTGAAATTATTTATTTGCATTAGTAATGTGAATTTTTTCTGCTATAGAGATAAGTTTAAAGTAATTCTACAACAATTGTTGACAAACGAAATTTACCTTTGAACTCGTACGTCATGATTGAACAGGATTATTTTAGATGATATTGACATCCATTGTTATCCCGGCTAGGATATCAAATGCAGTGGCAGCGTTATTTTAAACACTTTATTATTAACTACCTATATAATATAATATGTCACGTAGCTTTTAACTATAAGTACTAGTCATTGTTCCGTACAAAGTATAGACGAAAGAAGAAGGCAAGTGCTTAGCTTTAGATATTATACACTGATGTTTGTTTCCTAGCGATAAATATATCGACGCCCGTTACGGAAAGTAGCACGTTTCATTTTCCTTTACAAAAATAGCATATGATATTTTACGAAAACTAGCACGTTTCAGCATTACTCGCGAAGACTGTTACGTTGTTGAGTCTCACCACAAAAATTAACACGTTTAATAGTTTCACGGTTTTATGACTATACCTATAGTATATTTCGGATTTCGCCTCGAAAACTGTATTAACACATTTTATTACATTTTTCACAATTTTGAGATTTATTTTACGTAAATCAACACTATTAAACGTATAGGAATCCCGTGACTTATGTGTAGAGCTATCCACGAGCGCTTTCTCTAATCTTAATTTAAAAATGTATGACTTTATCGGTGGGCAAGACATTTTTACGAAAAAAATTAAGTTTAGAGAAAAACGCTCGTGGATATGGCTATAAATTGGAGACAGAAATTCCAGCCATTTTTGAAAATCAATTATTGTTTTATATTAAAAAAAAATGTACCCTCCTATAACCAGAGGCGTCATTTCAATTTTTAAATAGGAATATAAATATTTGAAGCAGGCCAGTCCATTTTTAATGTAAAAATTTACTACCTAAAAACTCGATACCCTTTTCTTTAAAAAAATAAAATACAAGACCATTTGTGTATATGAATAGGCCACTTTTTTCGTTCCATCAGGTCATATAGGCGGCACAATCTGCAATCCAATGGCGTAGTCCTTTGTAGGCAAGGCCGGGGCAAGATTTGATTTTGCTACCTTTGTTTTTAGAAACCTTTTTAAAAATGTAACGTAATTAAGCAAAAAAAAGGTCATCGGCCCATAATAAATTGGGCTGCAAAAGTATAGTCTGAATCCCTCAATTGACGCCTAGATTATAACTTCTATAATATACAATTACAACCACTAAAATTGTATGTACCATGAGACACACATTGGGTAATATGAAAAGTATAATGCGTAGTACGAAATTAGCCAATTCTACATTTTTTTTTATATATATATTATAATGTTGATGAGAATAATCAAAATAATTTTTCAAAGAAAATAATGAATTAAATCAATTGTAGTCTGGAAAACAGAATATATTAAGTGCTTATACAATAAAATAAATATTATGTAAGTCAAAATAAAAATAACATATTATAAAACCTATTTTGTATTTTTGTTTATTAATTTATGCTAAAAAGTGTCTGCTTTTACCCCTTAGCTCCCTACCTAGAATCCACAACTATCAGTGACAAAATACATATTGAACCGATTTATTTTTTTTTTGCTCTGGAGTTAACATTAAGAGTTAATTAAGAGTAAACTCCGGATCTCTATATAACACGTACTCGTATTTCAAAAAAAAAAAAAAAAATGTATTATATAAGTATTAATTTAGTCAAGATAAAAATCAGCAAAATATAGCTAATTTTTAGCATGATAATCAAGGTGCCTTCTAAATATTAATGAATATTAATTTATTTATTAGTTTTATATGACATCGCTATTATTACATTAATTCTCAGGAAAAATAAACTTAAACATTCTAGTTTTAATTCAAAAACTATGAGATGTATTAATTTTCACGTTACAAACATATAAGGTGTTCTCTTTCGTTCAAAAACAAATCAAACATAATGTTTTTCATACGACATATAAAACGTGCCATACTTTCCATAACGTGTGTCAATATATATGTAGATTATTTAAAATACCGAAAAGGAGGTAGAAAAAAAATTGTTTGAAAAAGTTTTGAAGTCTTTATATAAGTATACCACCAAAATATTTTGTCTTATGAAATTTCAGGGGAAGAACTTTGAAATCGCTTAGGTATATGAATTTTATTTCAATTCATGGATTATGCCTTCGGTAACTGTTAAATATTTTTTTCAAAACAAAAGTCCAAATCATATCAATTTTATATACTTTTAAACTAAATACTATTCTTACACATTTTGTCTATAATTTATTTTCTCAATGAAAGTCGTTATTATATTTTGCAATCTGCCGAATGATAATAAACCCCGCCAGTATTCGCACGTAGATTATTCACTGATTACACAGCAAAAAAAAAAATACTATTTAATTTCAATCTTACATGAGATATGTAAAGTTGCATTTATGAAATTGAATACTTCAAAGTCAAAAAACACTGGGTTGCAACTTTTTCGTATTCGACAAAATTCAGATAGGAAAAACGGTCAAGAAAACACGTTATTTGTATGTACAATAATATTGGAATGGACTTATATAGATATTCATATCATGCAATGTATGTTGACGTATTTCACAACATATTATTTTTATATTTTCGATAAATTTAGATTGTTATTTTTTATTACAAATATAAAATTTGTTGTTAGATGTAATATAATAATCAATAATTAATAATCAACATAATATATGCAATTTCCGAACAGATTGAATAGGATTTTAATTGTGAAATTTAGAATTGACACTAAAGTCAAAGATTCGAAAATAGTTCAAGTTTCTGAGTTACACGAATCTCAGAAATATAATGGACCATTAGCAAGGTAGTTAGTGGGACAATAGGAACTAAAATAGAAGTTAAATTATTAGTTTAACGTACGGGAACTCGAAAATTAATATGTTTTAGAAGTGAAGGGGAGTCAATTTGACCACTAAAAAGTTTATGGATGAATGATAAATTACTAAAGAGACGACGATCTGATAGAGTTTGGAGATAGGTACATGGGGTATAGTATTGTAACCATGAGGGGAGTACTGTATGCCTAACTTGAAGATTATAAAGGCAAAGAACTTCTGTTGGAATCTTATATGTTGGAGTTGATAGCAATCACCAGCTGTATACGGGTTTCAGACTACGCTCATATTCAAAAATTGTGCTAACTGCTAACTAAGGCACAGTAAAGTGACTTTATTTTTGGTGGCACTAAGGCTAAAGAATTATTTGAGATTACTAATACATTTATGAATCATATATATAAATACCAAATGGGAAAACTGTTTGGATGTGTGTAAAGATGGAGCTCGAGCTATGCCTGATCATTATGGTGGACTTTAGGATTTAATACGACAAAATGTCTTATTCGTTGAGAATCTTTGGCATCACGAAAAATGAATCTATCTTTAAATAACGTGCTTGAAATAGTTATAAAAGTAGTTAACTATGTTAAAACAAAACCTGTTGAAGTAAGGTTTTTTAAAAAGTTGTGTGAAGAAATGGGAGCAGAGCATACTGCGTTAATATTTTATTGTAATTCTAGACGGCTATTAAAAGGTAACGTACTAGTACCAGTATTTAAACTTCGACAAGAACTTAATTTTTATTTGAGTGAAGAAGGTCATAATTATTCCAACCATTTTATTGATAGTGATTTTGTGATTAAATTAGAGTATTTATGTGATGATATAATGTGATGTGATTTTTTGAAAATCTTAATTTGCTTATCACCTCGTTACAAGTCAAAGAAACTCATATTCTGCAATTAATTGACAAAGTTGTTGTTTTTATTAAAAAACTTGACTTATGACAAAAGAAACTGACAGAAAAAAATGGTAAAAACCACTTTTGTCCATTTTTAATACATTTTCTTGAAGATAATGATCTTGAATTCCAATGAGTACAATAGCAATAATTTCTGATTATCTGATGACTCTTAAAAGTCATTTTATGAAATGTTTTCCAAATTAAATCCAACAATACAATTGGATTAAAGACCCATTTACTGAAAAAATATCATAAAATTTCATAACTATAGAGGAAGAACAATTAATCGACATTTCATCTGATTCTTCACTATAAATGAGATTTTCTTCAATGTCACTTTTAGGATTTTGAAACAACAATAAAGATGAATATCCTGAAGTTTCTAACAAAGCTTTAAGTATATTCATACCTTACTACATCGTATTTATGTGAAGCGGGATTTTTGACAGTTGTGGTATTAAGATCCAAGTATCGATCAAAAATTAATGTTAAAAACGAAATGCGAGTGGCAGTAACAACGTTGATGCCTAATTTTGAAGCATTAATAAACGGGAAACACACCCATTTTTCACAATACATTTTTCATTATATATTAACAGTCATTTTTTTTTAAAAATAATTTTTGTTATACTAAATAATATTTATAGCTAAATTTTTGTCGTAAAATTAAAAATATTCGAATATTTAAATAATACGGAATCGTAATTTATATATTTTCGGGAGGAGCGATTATTTTTTTTTATTTTTAGGGATGCGTGAACCAAAAAATTTTGGGAACCGCTGATCTATTTACTAACTTTTAATTTTGAAATTAAAATTTAAAATTTTTTAATTTTAAATTTATCATAATACTACAATAAAATACTACGTCTTGTACGTATCTATGATTTTATTTTATTTATCACCAACAGATAAAATGTTTCTAAATTTAAAATACAATACTTGTACATAGTTACTGCAAAAAAAAACAGTAATACTCTAAATAATTATGTGGCAATTATATTATTATAATTATAATTTTTTTTTTTTTTAAATAAACATAATGAATACATTTTATAAAACATAGTTTTGAACACGCTGTATACGATTTTTAATGGGTAGTATATGAGAAAGAGAATACGCAAAAAGTTTTTCCGTCAATTAATCATAATATTTTTATATTTTAAATGCAAAAATTCCTAAAACCTGAATTTCGAACGAGAAAAATTCTAGTTTTACATTTTTATTTTTGGTTGAGATAAAAAAATAATAAATAAACGTCCAGAACTTTTTCAAACCAATATTTCCATCGACCGAGCTATTAAACATCATCTAAACCACAGTATTTTTCGGTCAGCAAGTTTTTTTTTCCAAAAAAGATCAATGCATTTTCAGAAGCTAACTCACCCAATTCAAACGAGACATTTTGATGAACTATTGTTGTTAAAAGGTCTTTATAGATATCATTAATCCGATGGCTGTTCGAATTCATCTTTGACGACTAAATATAATTGCATTTTAATGTGGAAAAATCGTTTGTGTCGGCCGAGATTAGGCATAATATATACTCTGCAATATATAATGATGCCCTCGATTGAAAAATACACTCCTATAAACATAAGCTATTAATCTACTTATAAATAATCAATTATTGTTAAAAAAAATTGTCATTCAAATTGATGTATTTTTATTCGTGTAATAGAATATGAAAACATTATTACTATCAAGGATTATACATGTTATTAAGAGGTTGATATATTGGGAACTTTTAACTTTTCCAATTTTTAGGAAAACTAATTCATGTTTTTATCAACTCTAAAATAACATAATTATAATTTAGTCTATAATGAGTTTAGATCTTTCATATCAGCAAAGAACAATCATTTGACTTTTCCGAAAGTTAAAAATTACATAATAGTCGTCTACCAATATGTATTACAGAATTCTGCTTATCATTAATATTATTATACTATAAATTGATTGAATTATATATTATATTGTAAAACAAATTGACATATAATCATTGTGCATAAATTTGTTCTAAATATGCGTATAAATGTATAATATATAATATTTACATTATGTTCATTGAGTTAAAATTTAAAAACAAGTTAGGATAGCCCATTCTGTGAGTATGCTAATTTTACGGTTACTATACGTTTTTATCAGTGAATTTATTATAGGTATATAAACAGTGAACTAATTTCATAACATTTTTTAGCACAATTTAATTTCAACAAATAATTATTTTTATTTATAATTTTTTCTGCGTAATGCAATATAATCACAAGTATAACACGAATATCGCATACTATATTTTTTATATAAATTAAAATTAAATATAAAAATTATGAACGTTGATATTAGTAACCACAACAATGATGAATTGTAAGAAGACAGATGGACGAACGTTATGAAAAACACAATTTTCGAACGTGTTAGAAACTTAGATTTTGCTATTTCTATACTATTCAATCTTCCTATAGTAACTATATGACTTCGAATCCATCGAATCAATAGGATAAACAGATACATCAAAATAATATAAGAATTGTAAACTTATGTTTAGAAACGTAAAAGTCGTTCAGATACAGATGATGGAAGTTGGTCATCGTCCATTCGGTCCTCATAAAGAATATGATTACTTTTAATATAAAAACGAACAAAAAATCATTTCATTCGAAAAACGATTGTGAACAAATTTTGGTATAAAATTATTAAAAATAAAATAAAATAGATAACCATGACAATTGAGTTTCTTATTTTATTATTTCGTTGACATTTATTAAATGTTTCCATTAAAAAAGGTGGTTTCTCTTTGCAATTAAAAACACTATTGGAAAACTTAAAAAAGTACCAACTAGTACAAATTTGCTATTAAAAAAAATCTATTTACTGCTATTCCTGATAGACTCCTACCCAAAAAAATGTATATAGACATAAAAAACACACCAATATAATCCTCGCTTCTAAAACCATCTAAAATCTACAAATTTATGTACATTTAATGTCGTCTCATTAAAATTACATTACTATATATTATCTCATTATCTCATTAGTTTCAATTATTTAGATAAGAGAGTACTTATAGGCATAAATGTAATTAAATACATTAGCTGTATGTATATTATGCTATAACGATTCCTGAGCTACAGATTGAGGAACTTATCTGAAATAATTTTTTCAGGCATAACAGGATTAATTAAAAATAATGGAACATTTAATTATTAATTTTAACTACGAATATTTATAAATATGATCATTGATCACACTTGTACAAAACATTATTTTGTCTATTATCGATAAATATTTGTTTTAAAATGTATTACAATTTTATATTTTTAATAGATACTAAAATAAAATCCTAAATATGTCCATTATAAATATAATATAATATAATTATAATATATTTTAAAAATAGTATAAAAAATATTCCCGTGTCAGTACCACTATTTATTATTGTTTAATCATGATATTTGGTAAAAACACATATAAGTAATGTTTTCACATTTCTAATAGTATATTATAATGTAATATAAATATCTAATATACATACAATAATTTAAGTCAACTAGTTTGGTATTATGATTGTACTCCAGCGTTTTTTGATTAAATAATTCTATCATGTTCTATAAAATGTTGAAAAACATAAACGAAATCTAATTTTCAAATTTGTATATAAACTACTTTTGATAAAATTTAAAAATCTGAAGTGCCATCATAGTTTAAGTTCTCACTTTGTTTTTGATATTAAAATAATTATTTTACAATAATTCTATAATCCAAAGCGTTGGAAATGCGTAAAGGTGTTTTCCACTGTGTTTTGAACACAGTTGAATCCCTCGAGGATTCTGATCAGATAGTGACTAAATAGTAATTTATGCTTTCAAAATTTGTATAACTACAATACATATTGGCTATTCCTAAGTAATAAATAATAATTAAAAATATATAATATATATAATTTTATATAAATAAAAGTAAAAATACATGTTTGCTATTTTTTGCACATTTTATTATTTTATTGTATTTTTAACGCAAATTAAATGATATTTAAAGTAATATTATAGCATATATTTCTAAAATTTCAAGTGTTATAAATCCCCAACCCTAGTTATGACCATAGATGTGTGATAAGGAACAAGAAATAGAGTCTGCTTTTTGGAGAGAATAGGATGGGACACGGAAGTTAACAGTGGCGAGGAAGACAGTTACATCTATAGAAAGCCATCGATAAGGGAGGAAATGAAACGGATATTCACCTCATGACGACGCGGCGAACGGGTAGGAATATTCCACCCTTTTTTTATGGGGGTGTATTCATGATAAAGGGTGTTCAATTGTGTGAATAAAGGCAGCGTGAAAAAGAAATCTAGCATGGGTCCTTAGCTAAATAAGGATGCCAAACTACCAAACCATTTTCCAGTATACATGGAACGAACTCAAACAAAATAGAAAGTACGGAACAAAACTATTTCATGTTCCATGTAATAAATCCAAGAACTTTGAGTGCTTGACTAATGGAACAATAATATATAATAGTCGAAGTTTAAGGAAGATGTTAGATAAAAACCCCCTCAAAAAAAAAGCGCAAGTCTTTCAAAGTGAAATCAAAAGAGTAATATTGTTAAACGAGTAGGAGTGAGAGATCGGAGCGCGCCATCGTCTAGAAAAAGCAATGTTCAAACGTATAATACGGTATACTCAGTATGAAATACGTATAAAACGTATAGTATATAATCCTTAATTGTACGTTTTCTACGTATGAAACCTACTATATTTTTATCAAATTAATGTTATACATTTTTATTTTGTATGTTATTATATGATACTATTGAATATAGTTTACTTAGTTGTTGTTCCAAATATTTTTTTTTTACTCGGTACATAAACATTATTTTATACATAATTAGAAGAAAAAAACAATTGACTATTGCAATCACGTACATTTATATTTATATTTTATATCAATTCTATATTTATTTGAAATAAAAATTAACTTTTGTAATAGAGACTTGTAATCGTTAAATTGTATTTAAAGTGGATATCAAATACAAAATATAATTATATACGTTTTATACGTGTAACGACGCATAAAACGTTTTATTATCCCTGAGAAAAAGTCATAACATGACATTTGTTTACATGAAGGATCTTCAACCATGGATTTTTCATGCGCTTCTTGGCGTTTTCGTAAATTAACGGTGTTAAACTTGTTAAATTTCAAATTTGAAAACTGTTCTAAATTCACAATTATATCTTCTTTGTTTTAGCCATTCATGATTTTTATCATAGAGTTATTATATTCATATAGTTATTTATTATTCTATGAATTTTATTGAATATTTTTTAATAATTTCTTATTTATTTGAAACTTCCATAAAAAGCTATCAGTACATTGATCTATTTAAAAATCAGTCTGGAAAAACATAACAAGCCTCTTACCTTCAATTATTTTACTATGATATTTGTCTAAACTTATCCCAAAAACTATAATTATTGAATATCAGTTGCATGATTACCTGTATTATGGAATAATATTACGTTTAATAGACATGTGTTTGCGTATTCGGAAATGCAGGACATACAGTAATGGCTCACTCACATTAACGATGATTTATATCTCATACAACAGCAGTGAAAGCCCGCACAAATTTAAAAATTCCAAAACTCCTTATAAAAGACGTGTGAAAAATACTCTTAGATTAAAGACCAAGACACTACGCCCAAGAAGCAAAGATATCAAGCTCTACTTATTGTAATTTATTGTATATTGCAGCTACTATAAGGGAATCAATTTTCATAAATATAATATTTTTTTATATCTTCGGCAAAAAGGAAATATCGGAAAGTTTCACATTAGTTATGAATTTGCTGTCCAAATTAAAAAATTCAATATGTTTTTACATATTATATTACAGGTTTCTAAATCCAAGAGTGAATATAGTATATGGTAAATTCAATCAATGGGCCCTCCGCAAAAAAAGAAATGCTACATTATTTCAGTAATATTATTCTCGTATCAGTTGAATGTTTGCAGTGTTATATCTCATATAATATTATGTATTTTTAAAAACATAATTATAATATTATTAGTATTCACTATTCAGTGTATACGTTTTAGTTCTTAAACTCAGAATAAACTTTAAAAAACAATGTAAAGAATTTCTAAATCTTATTTTGTTGTATAAAATAACATTATTTTGAGAAAATTCCTCTTTTCTCCCCCATTAAGGGCCACTAAAACAACCCATGCCTAAATCATATTTATAAAGATTATAGTGGAACATATATGCCTTAAAATTATAACATATTTTATAAATATAGTTTTTAACGGAATTCAAAAAATTCGTAAATACATATTCCATGTTCATATACATATTGTATTAAAATTTTAAATATGAAGTTAGTATGATTTGTACTTTCGAATTTCAGAAGATAAATATATACGGATAGCGAGGATGAAAAACAATATTCACTAAATAAATATTTTCTTTTGACAAACATACGATATAGAATATGTTAAAACGCACATTGATCGTATAAAACAATATTATGAACCTAAAAAATCATTACTTTATAAAGTATTCTATTGAAATATTTTCATCCATACATATATGACTGTATCACAGACACATACATTCTGTAGCTCCGCAAATATGCATTATTGTAAACGGTGGCGTAACTAGGGGGGGGGGTGATATGGGTGATATATCACCCATCACCCCCATGTTTTTTTTTTACTGTCTAAACTTTTTTTATAATTTATAATTCATATTTTATATTATAGATATAAAAATGAATTAATAAAACTTCAAAATGTATTCCCAAAGAAACTAATGAGTTAGTAAGCTTGTTGAATTTTACACACCAGAGATCGACAAGCATATTAATTTAATTAAAAATGTGGAAAAAAATCTCGACTAATAATTTAAATATAAAGACTGTACAGATGCACTTTTTCTGTGAAACAAAAATGTATATTACATCCTAACATACATTTTCTTCTCGAGATTTTGTGTACACTTCCTGTATCAACAGCCACTCCAGAACGAACATTTTCTAGTTTAAAACGAATTCAAACTTATTTACGTTATACTATGTCAAAAATGTGTAATCTGGTTTTAATTTTTAGATTTCATTATTAAATTACATAATCAAGATGTATTTTTGTTATTAATTTATAGGTTTCGTATTTTTGTTTTTGTTTAATGTTACACTTGGTGGATTGTCATACATGTTAACATATAGATCCATTAAATTGAATATAGAAGAAATTATTGACAAACTGTCCAAAAAACCCAGAAAACTGGAAATATTATTATAATTTATGAGATACCTATATAATTATAAAATACAATTTAGATATTTTTTTTTACTCCTTGTGACAAATTACTCCCCACAAAATAGTCCTAGTTACATCACTGATTGTAAATGATACAAAACATACATTTGCAAACATTAACGACGAATCGTGTAAAGATTTTGAGTTTGTTGTTCTATACTCATCTCAACTATAATTAATTTTTGCCTTATCGAAAATATAGTTAGATGTTTTGGAATATTGTACTCTGGGAAAATCTTAAAGGGAACTTTGGTAATTCAAGTCACAGATACCTATATATTTGACAACTATAAATAGTATACTCCATACCATCGCAATTTCAAATATTAAGTCAGGAAAATACTAATAACTAAGGACTTTCTCATTAATGAGACCCATGATCAAAATGTATCCACTACCTCTGTGAGCCAAATAAAGGATTTACAAACTTCAAATATTTCGATTTGCAACTTTCGAAAAGTTTTGCAATTTACAATTTAACTCCAATTTACTTTTAAATATCAAAATGTACAAAATGTATATGTATTAACTTAAGCCAAATTTTACAATTATATTTATAGTTAGTTTATATTTCACTTTTTTTAAACCATAAAATGTATATTTGTTGGATGTATATTATACTAAAAAGAAGAGATTTGAAACACAAAACACATCTTCCAATTTACTTAGGTAATATAATTCCTTGGTTAGATATAAGTCCAATATAAGTCCAATAAAAATAATTTTTTCAACATCTACACTAGTGTGTTTGAATGTCATTGGATTATGATTATTCAACTCTTATCATTATACAAATATAAATACGGACCATTTTGATAAGAAAAGTCGGGGATTTTCTCTCCAAATTCAATATTAACGTTAAGTTTTCTATCAATTTATGTATAATAATATAATATTTTATGTAAATTGTATTTTTCCAGGTTTTTACTTTTTTTCCTTTGTAATATTAAAAAAATGCTTAATGTTTTATACAGATTTAATTTTACATGAATTTCATATGTCTACAAAAAAACACATATTTTATTTAAATAACATTTTTAAATTATTGTTCTTTTAAAGCAAAAGCATATTTTACTTGAGATGAAAAATCAGGAATTCTCGTTCATCCACGGTTTTTATTTATAATTAATTATATTATATCGGGAGAAAAATATTAAAAACGTAAATAAATCAAATTAGTGTAAACTAATTTTAATGGCATTGTTAATGGTACAATTTAATTTGCATTTAAATACAACAACTAAAAAGTTAAAGAGTTTATATTATTAAAAAAAAAATCATGTTTTAAATTGAAAAGTAATCAAAACAAGAATAATTAATTAAAACGTTTAAATTAACATTTCACATTTCAAAGATTTTATATTTATACAATTTCTCAACGGCTTTTTTCATTTAGTTAACATTTATATTATACTATACATACACAATATGTTATAATATAACCGATTCAAAGTATAACTAACCAAATGTTCATATATATGTAGTATACGAAATTAATATATATAGTGGTATACTGGTATGGATAGCATAACTTTACACATTAATGACAAATACAATGATTATTATTTAGTTTTTTAGTAAATGGTTGTTGACAACAAAAAATATTTTATTATTATTTATGTATTTATTTAATTGAATGTGGAACGCCTCAAGAGCACACGGTACAGAATACATACGAAAAATCTTACAAAAACTAAAAAATAATATATATATTTATAAAATAATAATAATAATAATAATAATAAATATTGGTGACAATTTATGAATTATAGATCAAAATGTGTCGAAAAATAAATTCACAGTTTTAATATTGTTAATCGTATGACAAAACGATCGAGAAAGGCTGCATATAACTAATTTTTTGCATTTTTCGCAAATTAATTGCATGCAACTTGCTTTTAAAAATGATTTAGTAGGTATCATGAATTATACAAGAAAATAGCTAAATTATCTTTGAGACTAAGTCGAGTTAAGTTTAATGACGATTAAATAATTAAAAAAATAAAAGTAACATCAATATTGACACGTAGAAACTGAGAGCAGTTAGAGATTTTAAATATATCGAGTTAAAACTACAACGAAATGATGCCATTTTTAAACATTTATTTTGTATTTTATTGATAAGTTTAATAGATGTGACATGGTATTTAAGGAGACCAAACTATTGAAGCATATTCAAGAAGGTACCAACGATATACAAAGAATAGTTAGCAAGTGTATATTAGAGAAACCCGTAGTACCTATTACGATTTAAAAAACCTAGTATTTTCATGGATTTGCGACAAATCATATCTATATGATTATTAAAAGATAAGCCAGAAGAAAATATTACACCTAAGTGTTTAATAAATGAAACTGGAGTAAGAGGGATAGAATTAATAGTGTAATTTTATTAAGCATCATTTAAACACTTTTGGATGTCAATACTATCAGAAATATTGTTCGAAACATTAAATATTTTTAGATCATGTGCCAAAAGTAAAAACTTATAAGTATGAAAACATTGAATGACATCATTTATAAATACATTATTGTTATTATATTCATAGCCATCTAAAATTAAAATATAAAATGACACGGATCTATGGCTCAAATTGTCAATAATAGGTAATAATGAAATAATGAATAGGCAAAATCATTTAAACATTTTTATAAAATATTATAAGGTAACATGACAACATAAATTAGTTAAGAGGATGTTAGCAAAAACAAATTTTCAATTAAAAAAAAAACTATAGATACCATTAGCTTATCTTACTTTTTTTGAATTTCAAACATCTTGGAAATATGAAACACAAAAAACCAAAATTATAAATAACAATATTATTTAGTGCTTTACATAGTAGATTTTTAATATATTCGTATTTTATTCAAATATTTATTTACAAAAATTAAAATTTAATTTACCTATGAAACGTGTTTGAAAATTAATACAATGCACATGTCAAATAAGACCATGTTATATTTGATATTATTGTGCTTTATAATTTATAATAAAAGTAAAAGTAATATTTTAAATAAAATGTTATTAATTAAATAAATAATACTCACATGATAAGTTAATCACTTACAAATAATTTTTTTAATGTATTTAAATATTTTTCAATTGTTAGATTTCCATTTTTGTTATAATATCCAGGGGCGTCGTTTCAGTTTTTTTTTGACAGAGGTAAAATTTTGACCGGCCCCTTTACAAATAAAAATGTTTCAATCCTCCTATAGTTTTTGATATTTACTTTTCTCAGGTTGAATATGAGTCAGCTAATTGGTCACTAGACACAAGTTCTATTTGTTTGATTTATTTATGTGTATAATGTATATTTTTAATATGTTAATTTTGATTTTTAACATTTGGTAACAGAGTCGTTACTCAAAGTCCCCTAAATAAAACTAATTAAGTACCTATCTTTCACTTTTATTTTTCTAATACCTTTTCCATAAATAACATCTAATCATCTAGAACTATGAATTTAAGTTACGATAATCTAGTGTAATATGATATCTTCTGACTACTAACTTCTTACCTATATAAGGTACTATATATAAGTACCTAAAATTAATACTATTAACCTGCAAGGATCAAATAATTTTCGATCCAGTCGGAACCAATGATTTATTTCTTATGCATGGCTCGACCCGAAAATACATTTAAGCTAAGTCCCGTTCAAAATCGTAGAAATCGTAGTATATCCCTAGGCAATTAAGAGCAAGGCCAGCTAGGCTGGTCCTTACAAGTCTGTATAGTACCTTTAAAATATACTTTTATTATAACTTTTTTTTTATGAGAAGAAAAAGTCGGACCAGCCGATATTCCCAACGATCGGCCCAGTAAGTCTTTAAAAATTAGACGGGGGGCAAGTGCCTCCTTTTCCAACCCCCATTTGACGCCACTGGTAATATTCTGTATTTTTTACCTGTACAGAACCTCTTGAAAACGGATTTACATCCTCATAAATCTTAATATGATGTATTAGAACTATGAGTAAAAGTAAAATTGCCTATTCTTATAAATCATATTCCATATAGTCATAAAATAGTTGCAATCGCACAATAGATACCACAGAATCATCATTTACTACCTAATACTAACCAATGTTAGAAAAGTGTGTAAAATTGCATAAATCATTTGGATATAAACGGTTCACCTTGTACTTTTGTCTTCATAATCTTCAGCTATATTTACCGAATTATTATCCCGAAATTTAAGTATTTAGGTATTAAGTATTTTTATAATATTTTTGAGTTAAACTTGAGATAACTTTTGTTTCAATCCATTCACAAAGATTTTATAACTAAAATGTTAATATTGAATAAAAAAATAAAAATTGAACTGTACTTCTCTAGTTGATTCAATGGGTTTTCAATTTAAAAGCTGTTCATAATTAATGAATTTAAAAGAGAAATAACAATTTCAAAAATTCTAACATTAAATACCACAAAAATGTTTCATAACACGTCCTTCGTTCAAGTATTCAATATGTTTCATGGATAAACGCTAAACGCATTGCGAATGTTTATTGGAATAAAGGTTCATATATTTCGCTAAAAGTATCCTTTAAAACCAAATTCAGATAACTAAATACCTATGCCACTTTGACCGTAAATAATAAACGTCCGTTGCCGACTATATTTCGGATATTTAAAAAAACATAAATCTTAAACATTATAGATACTTGTGTACGGTTTAATAACAAAAAAAAATATCAGTATAAAACATTTTCAGCGTGAAAATACAAATTAATTAATTAAATTTAATATTGAGTTATATGTTTTCAGTGAGAATGCACGTGTTACACGAATTAAATTGGACGAAATTAGTGTACGAGCCGTTGCACAAGTTCGAGACGCAGATCATATCCACGAAAAACATTCAAGGATACGACAGCAAAAACACGGAACAATGGTCCTTGACGGGGGCGCTGTTATACTCAGTTACGGTTATTACAACCATCGGTAAGCACATACGATATTATAATTTATTTTAGATTTTAAACGATTTTCGGTGTAATGGAAAATGAAAACACATGTATAGAAAAAATTCGTCTATGTGTTTTGTAAGGCAGACCGGCGATAAGTAAAAGAGAAATTTAATTTTTGGGGGGGGGGGGGGGGGGGGGGGGGGGGGGGGGGGGGGGGGGGGGGGGGGGGGGGGGGGGGGGGGGGGGGG
>JAIPRL010001809.1:0-72768 GCA_025469235.1 Pemphigus obesinymphae | reverse complement strand
ATATACTGGTAATTAATGTACCTAGTACCTATAATATACTTAAATAATAATAATTATTTATAATTAACACGTTGACTGCCACGCCTTTTTCAGTGTACTTGCTAAATGGACCACAATATTTTTTTTTCACTTTTAACCTTTTAATATTTTTGCCGTAATATATAATAATAATATAAATTTGTTGTCTCAATAATAATAATAATATACGAAAAAAATCACATAATAATAATTAATAACATAATCGGTAAAAAATTTCGGACTTTTACTAACACTGATGGTTTATCCCTGGATTTACCAAATCTCGTTTGTAAAAGTCCGAACTACAAAAATCATTCGAGGTTTGACCAAACAATTTTGTATATCCTATAGGTTTTTCAATTGGTAAATGTCCGAATTTCGGACATTTACCAACAGTAGTCGGTGAAACCTAGGATTTACCGGTTAATCCTAGGTTTAACCGGTATTCGTACTTTTACCGTAACATATATATGTATATATACTGTTCATAATATACTAACAATATAGCTTAGACAATTATCATTGGGTATATATTATACACGTTTGCTAACCTACCAACCGGTGAGCTTCATTTTCATTGAATTTTAGCGTATTTCAGAATTCAGTGCACAATACAACAATAAGGTGGGCATTAACTATAGTTAAAAATCTCAACTATTCGAATACTAGACACTTTTCAAAAGCACTTTTCACGAAATTGTAATATTTGTGTTTAAAATTTAAATACAAAAAAATTACATCATTGTAAAACCACCAGCTTTCTATCCCAAATCAGAATCTAAAATGTTACCCAAGTTTTAACAAATTTCATTTCATTTCATTTTGGATATATATATATATATATATATATATATATATATACACTCTACAGTACAATAATGCTGGAAATGAATAATAAATATTGATATATTATATTATGAATAAATTAACTTGGAATCATAAATTAGTACCTAACTAATATTAAGAGTAATTGTATGAATTGAACATGCTGATTTCTCTGAACTCAAATATTTTTAAAAAAGTACTTGTATTTGTTCTCGAATACTTTTTGTATGGGTAAAATACTTATATTAGAAGCATTTAGAATACATATTTTATTTACTTAAATACTAATTTTAATATTGTACGTGAACGGTGTAACTCCTACTGTGAATCGTGAAATTCCTTTAGAATAATTATAATTATTATAATAGGTATATTGAATAAATTCTTTACATATCTCATATCAAAATTTAAAATAAATCATTGTGGTTGTCAAAACATAGGTAAATAAATAACTACCTACCTATGATATTTTTTTAAACTTTAAAAATATAATTAAATAAATATTTTTCTTACAAATATAAACGTATTACGTTTCCATAACATTATTATGGAACCATAACTATTTGGTTTAAAATGTAAACCTTGATGGAATGTTGTGATTTTCTTAAAATATCAATAAACGTATAGGTACCTAGGTATCTATTTTACGTTTAAGTTCGAGATGTTGGCATTACATTATAATTTTTAATTTATACATTAACAAAACTTCCCAACAATATATGTACATTGAAATTTAAGCCTCCACCCACAATCAAAGTTATTCCACCTCAGAAAATTAAACTCAACTTACATGAAGTTTTATTATAATATAATTAGTTTGTCGTCCGTTTCTTGCAGGTGTAGAAAATAGAAGATATTTAAAATTGAATTCTTTTAGAAATCCATTGTAGCGTAGTAAATCGATTTATATCGATGTTTGATATTATTTGACCACGAAAATACAAGCACGTACGTGTTTTTAATAATAAATTTGTAGTAAATTGTTATAATGCACAATGCACTTCGACGCAGATAGTTTGCATGTTGTTAAAATGAAATTTTATGGCCGTGCAGATAACCATCAGCTGTGGAACTTTTAACTTTTTATGAACTCGATATTTACTAAGGTGATGAAATACAGAGAGTTAAGAATTAATTACACAAATGCATATTTTAAATTGTTATTTCTGTGAGATTTAGTTTTGTTGTAATAACATTTTCCCTTTTCTTAATCTTATAAAATATAATGCTCGTTGAAAACATGAATTGTTTGAATTTTCATTAAAAGTTTTTGTTATAATTCTAAAACTCTTTATTATATACTTTAGTATAATACTGAATGACCCTTCATTTCAATTATTTATCTCAGGGATCGCAAGTCACGCGTTTAAACTGTTGTCCCGTTAAATGTACAATATCTGCAATTTAAACTTTTGCACTTACACCTGAAATAACACATTAAATTCTTTTGTTTGCAATCTTTTAAATTGGAAAATATTTTGTGCATAAAAAAGAGCAATAATCGTTGCAGTACGATAAAATAACTAAATTGAAATAGATTGCACGAAATTGCGTATTATCAATACCAAAATGGAAATTTGATACACGTAGCCAAAGCTACAAGATTTAATCCATGAATTTTCACGTTTATGGTTAAGCATTTTATTTTTATTTTTATTTGAAATAATTATAAATTATAATTTTAAAATTCAAACTGTTTATTACTATATTTCACCCTAATGCAAATTTTTCAATTTACAATTATATTTGTATAATTAACTTAAAAAAAAAAAAAGTCAAATTAGCAAATGGCAGAAAGGGTTGGCATGATGCCTCCCTAAGTGGTTTCAGTTATCCCTGTAATAATAATTTAACTTAAATTGTAACCAGTTCTAGATTACCATGTACCAATATAGTATAGCAAATAACATCCCAAAAAAATTTTTATTACAATAATGCTATAGTGACATACATATAGCCAATTTCATAAATTGTAGTTAACTTAAAAATTATTCTCAAAAACCGATATTATATTTTTAAGGTAAAATTTTAGAGTGATGAGGATAGATGGAAAATGATTAGATCTTGGATATATTTTATCAATTATGATTTATTTCGACAAAAGAACATATTATGAAAAAACGTTTGAAAAACAAATGTAAACATAAAATTAAAATGGTCAATTTGAGTAAATATTTTCAATACATTTTCATTAGGCCTATTAAATACATCTTATCCGATCCACTAAAATTGAAAATAAAATTCATGCGCCGCTAAAATGGTGTTGTCTAGGAATGACAGGATAGTAAAAACGTGTAAGTCGCCCAAAAAATTATACGTTTTCCTAAATTATAAAAGATGATAAATAATTAATTACTTGTTCAATATTCGATCTTTGCAACTAAATATTATGAAAACAATATTTAAACAAAAAATTGAAATATAAAATCTAATTTTTTAAATTTTTGATAAATATTTGTAAACATTTGATCTTTTCATAAAAATGAAATAGTATAATGTATAAATAATTACTTGAAATTGAATAATTTTTCGTACAAGAATAAGAATTTTTAAGCGCAAAAATTGACAGAGTAAACGAGGTAGGTATTATAGTCTCCAAACGACAGCTGCTCTCGAATTGCTCTTTAAATGTGTTTAAAAACGAATTATTATTATATGCACGTTGGTATATACGTATTATATATAGATACTATATAGGTATGTATACAGGTATACATTTTCGATGATTCGACGAATCATTTAGTGGTAAATGTGCGAATCATATTTTATTTTATTTCATTTTTTTATTATTATTATTACCATTTTTTTTTTTTTCTGCATAAGTACATATTATAGAAAATGAAAATGTTTGGGGCACAGTCGACGTCATACATTATTCATTTATCGTGATATATCTTTAAATTGAATTAATACGTACGGTGTATTTGAATCACGCGCGGAATAACTTATTCTCTCGTCAATGAGCTCTGCAGCTTATACGTCCAAATGTAGAATTTGTGCCCGTATACATGACACCTAACTTAATAAAATACAAAAACTGCGCGTACACGCCTAACGTTTCCATGCAAATAAACCAGAATAATATGTAGCATACACATATTATGCACAGTATAATACGCCGCTGCCACTGTTATTTGCCGATGATCGATAATATGGTATTAAAAATAAAATATTATTTAGGTAGGTATGTGTAATATAATTATATGAAGCCTGGAAAAATAGTGAGCGACGTACTGTAAAATATATTAGAAGAAAAAAATTCGCAAAATTGCATTATGTTTATATAAAACGGTAATACCACAATATTATTATCTCATGTGTATATATATATATATATATATATATATATATATAATAACCCTTTGAATGCACGTGATCATGCGAATGAAATTCAATTTTCGTGAATTAATTAATAATACATTATTTAGGTTATGTTTTTCTTTGATCAAATGAATGATATACCTATCGCGCGATTAACACGGTTGACAACTTTTTTGCACCTACCAATAGCCATGCGATCACTTTATTAACGGTAATCCTTTGACCTTTAGCCAACTATCGATATATAGTAAAATATAATAGAATATAAATAATTAATATTTAATTTATTTATAGTAAAATAATGCCGTTTGGTAAAATAAGCCCGTATAACGTACTCAGAATTTTAAAATTATTGGGGCGGACATAATACGTTATATTCCGACAATCGTATGTGTAAAATCCATTAATTTTGATTGAAAATTTATTAAAAAGAAGTAATAACCACGAGGGAGGGCACATGAAACCCTCGTCCCATCCCCTCGTGGTCACGCCCCTGTTATATATACTTACCGTATCGGCCGTGACTATGTTGGTCAGCTCGGTGGCTCTGTATAGTATGATAATATTTTTTTAACCATTAGTGGATGATTTTTTTTTTTTTTTTGTATTATGATATAATATATACCTACTTATATAGAAAAAACTAAAATTATTCGGTATATTTAAAATTTTAAATGTCCATTTGAGAATATCTATATCTCATAAACGTATAACTATTACTGTCATTTGTCAAATTTTTCTTTTATTAATTTTATGACATCACCATTCATAACTTTATATTTTGTTATTATTCCCAATAATAAAATGTAATTTACGCTCAAGAAAACTAATGGGAAATCAAAAAATAACCTTTGAAAGGTACCATCTAGAACAAATGTGTTATCTAATAAACAACGGCATACAATTTCTTTCGACAAAACGATTCTTATATGTAAAGCTCGCGAATATTTTCCTATTTACAACAATTTACCGTTACTTTTGATAGCTATCCTTTACGTTTGAGGAAAGCGCATACAAAAAATTGATCTTTTAGAAATATCAATTACAGTAAATTAGTAATCTAAATGCGTGCATGTATACTTAATATGAATACAAAAAAACAAATCAAGTTATTATAACAAAAAATAACACCATTTTTACCATATCAATATACTAAATATTTTATATACATTTTAAGTTTATGATATTATAATATTTTTTTAAATTAATTTTTTAATTGTTGGCAGTTTTTCTTTATACTGAATTTCTACTACAAAAATCGAAAAATGACTTTATTAAAGTACGAAGTATATGAATTTTACTCGAAAACTCCTCAATTTCTTCTATCCAAAAACAAATATAATATATCGGTAACTATGATAAGTTTATTTGTTTTTGTTTTTCAAAATCTGTAGTTTTCCATTATGCTTAAAAATATAAAAAAATACTAGAAAAATTTATAATTACCTCTTTAAAGTAACAATTATAAATAATGTAGCTTCATATTTTTATTTAATTTTTATAGCCATGTAGTGACTGATATATTTATGTCACTTTTATTTTTAATCTTCTATATCTCGTGTAAGACCTTATTATTCCTCTTCAATTATGTACCGCACCGCAAAAACAATATTATAATTTATAATATACGACTAGGATATAGTAGATATGTAGTATATATCCTCGTATAGCACTGCGGTAATAAACAAAAATTTTTTATTATATTTATTTATACCAATACCCAGTAACTACCTACTCAGGTATAATCACAGTTCATACTATACAAAAAAATTGTTTTATAAATTACGATTTCACAATTTACATATCACTTACAAGTACAGAGATAGATCGGCATCAGGAATAACAATCATAGAGATCTCTCGTGCGAAGTTATTATAATGTAAATTATTATTTGAAAAACATAATGCTTGTATGACTCAGTAAGTAAGTGGTCGGTGATGGCGGGTTAACTTCCGTTTCAGTCGAACATAAAATATAATTATTAAATTTATTTATAATTTAATAATATTATGATAATGTGCATAGACGTCACGGGTCGTTGATGGCACGAACCCAAACCGACTTTTGGAGATGATGACGATGTATACGTCTCAGTCATTATTTCATTTACCGGTGACCATCATACGAAAACCACCTGTGTTCACGGCGATTCTATTTCTAGCAATTTAGCGTCTATTCGAAAAACGTTGTTCACACCGGCCTGTGATAATATGTAGAGAAAACTGCTTTTTTTTCCGTCTATAATATAACCATAGTTATGACCAGATATAGGTAGGGTTACAGGGTATAGCTAAAAAATAATAATGTTAAATTAAAATCAAAATGTGACTAATCATAATATGATAAATATTCAATTATTTTCATAGTTTTGTCATTGATTTACACTATAAGATACATTAAGATATATATATATATATATATATATATATATATAAGATATTTTTATTTCACAAACAGTTTACAGTTGAAACCACAATAGGTATTCATAAATAAATTGTATAGGTTAATTAAAATTATTCCACCTGCAGGAAGGCTGGCTTACTCTAGCTCAAAATAATTACTTCTACTCGTATAACATTATAACAATACATTCAAATTCTACATGTAAGGTGTTTATAATTAGTGTATTAGTGAATATTTGTAAAAAAAAAAATTAATTTAGTTACATATAATTAGTGGAAGTTATATACCAGGGGTGGCCAGCGATAAGACACTCGTGAGCCGCAAAATATAAATAAAAATATGTTTTTTCAAGTGTTCTGTTAAGTTGTTTGAAATCTGGCTAATAATTACTAAATGTAGATCATACGAGTTAGTCTAAATGTTCATTAGTTAGTTTAGATAGATATTTCTATTTAATGAACTTAAGCGTTAAGTACTATAATTCACACACATAAGTAGTCCAAAATATTGAGATGTTTATTGTATATACTTATTTGTTAGTAGGTATTTTTCTTCTGAAACCTTCTTCCTATGGCCAAAACGCCATTTACTTTCAGTCTTTTTAGCTCATCGTTCCTTTACAGTTCTGGTAGCTCCAATTTTACAGCTACTGTATCCTTTGTAGTCGGTGATGAAACAGAAGAGATCAACAGCAAAATAATTTTTGAGACATGAAAGTGAAGATTTAAGTGTTCTCAAATCATTAAATCTACCATTAATTTCTTCAGCAAGACCAGACCATTTTACACAAATAATCGTATATTCTAGCTGAACGTCTGGAAGGCTTTCAGTAATTTTTTCAAACACTTGAAATGAGTTTTAGTCTCAAGGTATTTCCGATAGAGTCTAAATTTGCTATTAAAGTAAAATACACTCTACGCTAAATCAGAAATAAGATTTTCTCTTCCTTGTAATGATATGTTTAGCATTTTTAAAACCACATATTTAATAATCTAAAAAGCCAAATCTAACAACCACTGGAGGATCATTAAGTAGTCTCCACAAAAAAGTGATGCACGGGTGAATAAACAATATTACCTGGTCATTACAAAAGTTAAGCATTGTCAGACTGGGCAGAGTTTCCATTTAATTATATTTATGATTTACTTTTTAAAATCTGTATTATTATTTCTCTTAGTTTCAAGAGCCACACGAAATTAACTCAAGAGCCGCAGTTTGACCACTCCTGTTATATACCATAAAAATATATAGTGTATTATTATTATTTTTAATTTAATTTGAAATCAAAAATAAATCATTGCATTCGAAAGACTATTCTGCGTGAATTTCCGTATAATGTTATTTAAAAAAAAAACTGGTCAATAGTGGGAGTTAGGAAGTGGAAGTACTTCGTTCGTTGGGTGTTAATACACTTCTATTAACATCCAATGAGCGATGCACTTTGCATATCGGACAGGATACTCTTGATCAAGCGTATCAAACGTATCAACTGGCTAACTGGGTCAAAAATATTGAATAGAGTACTATGCGGTCCGCAATCGAAAAAATAAATTTATATACATAAGTACATATTTTAAAATGATATTCTTTAAGGCTTATTTAAACTATAAAAAAATTAAATTAATAATGTTATCTTGATGTTTGTGATATCTGACGTTTTTTTTTTTTTTGATATTAAATTTTCTATTTCGGGAGAAATCTTGTTTGACAAAGCCACTTTTAACACAGTATTATATATATATATATATATTTGCTTTTTTTTTATTTTCATTTTTTTTCCAATGATCCTAGTAGTCAAAAAAAGACCCTATGGAGAAGTTACATAGTCCAGCTATAAAAACAAATTTATGCTATTATCTAATATCTATATAAGCACATAAAAGTAAATTCAACCCCCCTTAGCCCCTTTACAACTCTAACCTTTTAGCTAACCTAACCTGGAGAAGGAACTTTTGGCCCCACTATTTCCACCCTAATTTATGGGGTTAATGCACCGCTAATACCCACCCAACTTCTGTCGTTGTTTATTGAATTAAATTATCTTTACACAAACTATATTAAGCTAAATAGAATATGGATATATACAAAAGTGTACAAACTGAAGAGTATGCAGTATAAAAATAAATACCTAAAACTAACAAATGATATTATATCTAAGGTGAAGGTTAGGTTGATTGATCATCCGCTTTGTCATTCTCTCTTCGTCTTCTCAAATTATCATAATCCTGGAGACTAAGCTCGATACTTGTCTCCAATTGTCCGCGAAGTAAGCATCACGTTGATTAGGTTCTCTAGAGTTAGTTCTTCTATACACCTAGTATTCCTAGTATTCCTTCCTTTTCCAATGGAATCATGCATCGCATCGGAAGAAAGCGTGTTCCGCGTCGTCCAGGCTTTTTCCGCATTGTGCACACTGATCGGTATCTAGCATAGATGCTGATAATGGTTGAAGAAACCATGATCAGTCAGAACCTGACTTAGGTGAAAATTGATTTCACCACTGATTCTGTTCAACCAGGGTCTCAGCTTCCCTATGAGCTTTTGTGTTCATCTGCCTTTCGTTCCATAGTGTCTGCTATTTAGTAGTCAATGATTCCCGCCCTTTAACTCTGGCGGATCCACTGTATATGATCCTCTCTTCCGCTAATAAAGATAGAGAAGGGATTCCACTTACGACCGCTATGACCTCTTGAGACACGGTTCAGTAGCACTTTGCAACCCGATTCATTAGCCTTACCAAGCAGTGCTCTTCACAATACATTTTACACTTCTTTTGGTAACTTCATCGACATCTGGCCACAGCCTTCCTCAAGCCAGAGATGGTTGAGACCACCATGGAACTGGGGGTCACCTCAAACTCCCTGATTTGCGATGCATGCAATAATCTCAAATGCTAGTTAACCAGTTTGTCACATATGTCGCCTGTTTTTCGGCAGAATCAAGTATCAAAACCTCATGCACGATTTCAAGTACACCCCTGATCTTGTTTCGATCGAAATATGGGTTGATCATCCCCGAGCAGGCACTACACCACGAGAGGCGTACATCAATATCAATATTAATTCAAAAGAGATGTAACGATTTAGGTTTAGAAACTCATCCGATTAGAGTTCCCAATTCACCACTCTGTCTAAAAGTTGAGTAGCAACGAAGGTGCAGTCGATAAAGGATTCTTACAAAAGTAGGGCTGTTGCCACAGTTATGTGCTTCCAGTCTCAGGGATGATAACCAATCAGCCAATCTACCACATCTATCTTCGAATGGATTACAATCACTGGATTCCAAGAACTTCTTACGCTAAGCTTCAACTTGCTCAGAAAATCATCAAACATGGAGGGTGGTAGGTTCGAGTACCAGTAGCAGCTGTACATGTGTACGCCCCCAACCTCTAGCCACCGGAACCTGTACTCATAAGGACCGATCGTATCAATCACCATGTTCCCATGAACTATAATAACAGACCATCCAGTCGCATCAAAGTGCCAACTGTCGAGACGCTCACCGAGAGCTCTTTTTTGGCTCCGAGATAATGAGAATATCTGCTTGGTTGTGTCGGGGTAGCAAACAGCATATCATATGCTATCGCGTGGCATCCTCCAATGTCTATTTGGAAGAATTTAATCAATATAAAGAAATATAGATTTCCCAGACGTGGCTCCTGCCTCGGCCATCCGCGAGATCGCCAGACTCCACCTGACTCATAAATTCTTAGCTGTTTCGCTGGAAGCGTTAAAGCTAGCCGCCCTGTAGCCATTAGGGCCACATCGCCTGCAACATATGCTCCTATCTGGACCCACACAAGCTTCCGACAAATGACCGCAGAAGAGGCACTGGAAGCATCTCATCGCAATTCCGGACTCTGCAGCTCAACATACCGACCCACAGTCGTCCTTCGGCCACAATTTTCCTAACCACCTCAGTTGAAGTCGAGGCAGAGCTACCTTAGTGCCATAGTACTGCTTCCTGAATATTTAAATTGTTGAACAATTCTAACTTACTAATTATAGCAAGTTTTAAATCCTTTACATTCTATAAAAATATATCCATATGAAAATTAATACATTTATTTTTAATATTATGTATTTATACGAACAGTGTTTAGCCCAGATAAATACGTTTTTATCTAGATAATGATGACGATAATTAAAAATAAATGTATCTAGATAAAGATAATACATAATGTATCTAAAATGTATCTAAATAAAAGATAAATATCTATTATCTAAATAAAAACTTATAATTTTTTAAAATACCCTTGATTATTAATTTAAATATATAATACATTACACAAAGTTTACATTTCATTTGAAAACTTAAATTAAAAATGTATTGAAACAATATAATTAAAAAAAAAAATACCATTTAATGTTTTATAAAAATATTGTTTATTTATACATTTTTAAATATAAAGTAAAAATATAGATATTTACTTGAAAATTTGAGGCGTATATACAATAAAATTTATATTTATGTTTTCCCCTAAAATATTATTAAAAAAATAAATAAAAATATTTGAAAAAGAAAAAAATATTTTAAATTTTAAAAATATATTATATATGTACTATATTTTTCTTTCCTATTATAATAATATAATAATATTCAAATTCGAAATTAAATGTAAAATGTATAACCTATAGGAACACAATTTGTTTACTAGATATTTTAAATTTGATACATAAACAACTAAAAGTATTTTTATATTTAGGCACTATGGAAATACTATATATATATTATATAATATATATGATTTTTACATTTTTGGTATGAGATCAATTTTTCTTATTTAACAAACGAAATTGGAATAATTTTAGAAAACTACCCAACAGCGAATGGTGTAAATACTTAAAATGATGATAGATGGTTAGCTTTTAACCATTTTCATATACATTTTACGCAAACTCAGATTTTTTCAAGGCAAATGACCCGTCACGTTTTATGGGAAAATGTTGGATACACATATTATGTGCATATTTTTTGTTCATACCATATACGTGTGTATAGATATTAAATCTTTTTGATTTATGTGATACAATGACAATATAATGTAATATAATTTTTTTTTACATAATAATATTATGTAGCTACTAGTGACTACATAATATTATATATTCGTTCTAATAAATGCATACAATGTAGGTACAGTCAGTCGTATATTATTAGCAGTGTCTTAACTTAGAATAAATGGTTTGGTTAAATCCTTTCTATTACCTATTTTGCGTAAAAATATAACGGGAGCTTTGTCGACCCAAATGGCTAAATATATTTATCAATTATAACCCTATAAACGTTAACAGCGAGCTTTGAACCCGTGTAGAAATGTATAATTATTATACACGCAAAAATATACTATATTAGGTCAATTTTAATTTAATACGTTAGTAAAAAACTAAAATAAAATTCATTCCAAAATCTTATCTTTTATTGAATTGATAATAGGTAGGTATTTTTACTTTAAAATCACTTTAAGAATTAATTTTAAAGTTTTTCGAAAATATTTATATATTATACATATGGCAATTTCTCCTTCTTGGTTGTTTACCTCTAATTAATATTAATGATTTAATAGATAATATATTATAATCGATCAAAATTTGAAAATATTTAATTACTCCCTATATAAATTTACATATCGAATAACATTACTTTTCTAAATTTGTACTTAATCAAATTATGATAAACTATAAAATAATTACATTTAAATTAAATAAATTAAAGGAAAAAATATTTATTTTCCAATCAATATTTATAATAATAAATTATCTAGGTTTCTACTTTGACCATTGGTTTAAGTGCATATTTATTTATATATTGTATATTATAGTATTATAACGTACCTATTAATATAATATATATATATATATATAATATAATCGTAATAACTACAGTTATTACGATATTAATACGGTCAAGTTATTTTGTAGAACTTCATGTGATCGAAACCACAATAAATATACGAGTAATGAGATCTGCGGTGCACCTGTTATACATTTTATATGCCATAGACTCTTTCGTTTATTTCTATGCAAACTTCGTTAACATATTTTGAACGAATGATTCTTTTAATAGAAAATACTCATTTTGTGATGATAAAAATGTTTTTATTCAAGTTGCATTTTGAGTACTTATTATATTACAATATTTTTACGAAATACCTATAGGTATATATTTTATTTCTTTTACACTTTTAAGTCCCCACATTTTTTTCACAGTAAACACTATAATAAGTTTTAGCTTTAAATTATACACCTCAAGGCAGACTACATTTCCTAAAAGTTTGAATGTACTGACCGATTGTTGAACAAATTAACCATTTTTTATCCATCCATACATCTGTAATACTGTAGAACTCAGAACTATTAAAAAAGATACTCAAATGCTTAACAAACTATAATATGTACTTTTTTGTTATTTTTTTTTATTTAGTTTAATAAAAAATATATAAATTATGAACTTATATACACATTATTATATTATAATAAATTATATTAAATTATTAGAACCTGGATGTTGATGACTTTTGCATTTTTTTTTTTTTTTAGAACATCGTAGATGATACATTTTTAGCTAAAAATATGATTCAATAACATACGAACCTAAATAACTAATTTTTATTTTGCATTTTTTGACATTTTGTGGTCATTTTTTTTTTAACATTTTTCAATAACTGACAGAAAAGTACTGTTATTATTACTTTTTTTTTTATTATTATTTTCCGTAATATATGTTTTTTCACTTACAATTTAACATTTGTGCATTAGTTTTACAAATGTACATTATACCTAAAAACTTCGAGAAAAACTGCAAAATATAATATAATATAAAATATATGTCGTATAAATTTAATAGATACCTAATATAATATATACCTAATTCAAGTAATTAAAAAAGTTTAAAGGTATTTTTTATGTTTTAAAATTATAAATTGTATTTTTAAAGGCATTTTTGTAGGCCATTATTTGTGTTTTTAAGTCATAAATGCATTTTTATAGATTATTTAGAGCATTAATATCCGAGCCCTAATAATCATTAGTTGGTCATAATTATAGTAATACACAATAAAACAACATATTATTTAATCTCAAACCAATATTTTTATTTATGACGACTTGGAACACATTATTATCAATTCACAATTATCATTAATCGTCATATATATGCATTGAACAATCGTAAAATTATGAAATATAATAATATGTCTTCAAAAATAAAAAATAAAAAAATATATGTAAATATATGTAAATATATGTAAATATGTTTTAAAATATACTCCAAAAACTTTTAATACTTTATAACTTAGTAATAAATCGAATAAATCAACAACAACAAAAATGCTAATGAAAATAAAAATACATCAATTTCTGAGTTCTATTTAGTGAATAAATTTAGAGTTCTCTCAAAATAATGTATATACTCTACTAAACGTTAAAAGATAAAATATTGATGGTTCTAAGGTTTATGCAGCAAAATACTTACAAAAAATATTCTGCCTCAAAATAATATAGCTTAAAATATGGATATATTTTTGTAACTAAAAATTGTAGGTAGCCAGGTAGGTAGACAATAAATATACAATTACATACTGTAGATTTATACTAGGTATCATAAAATATTAGTAGTATAATTAAATTTGAAAAAAAATCATTATTATAATAATTATCTGAGAAATTGAGTGTTTATTGTTAAAGATTGTGATGTACTGATATATTTATTTTATTCATTTTCCAAAATTCCTGATAACATTAAAAAGACATAAATATTTTTCATTTAAATTGTGAAATTTTATTAAGATTTTATGAAATCTTTACTAGAATATGTAGAAGAACTGAATAATTTTGATATAGTTGCAGATAAAGATTTTACTTTTGAAAATATACACTAATATACGAATCTCCATCATAAATGAAATAATGAATCAATATCATTATTATAAAAGATTATTTGTAACATAATATTCAATTAAAAAACCTGTATACGATATTATATTTATTTTATTTAAATCTGAGCATTTTAAGTATACATTATTGTTTGCCGGGGTGGATCTAGATGTATTTCATGAGGGGGGTTCGCATAAAATCAAAAGTGGTTTTGTGGGTACCTATTCGTCCAATATTATAGACATGCAAGGGCCAACAATTTTCGACCCAGCCTGGTCCAAAAATTGTTTTTAAAAAAACCCGGTCCCGATCCGATAAAAAAAAAAATAAGCGCTTAAAAAGCCCGGTCTGGTCCAAGAAAATTTTCTAAAGCCCAGTTTAAAAATATTGTATAAAAAGCACTTTTCCGATCTAGTCCAAAAAAAAAATTTTTGAAAACCGGCCTAAAACAAATTCAAGATGACATCATACTCTTTGTTTTTAAGAGGTTAAGTTTAATTTATAGCGTATACCTACTTAACAAATATATTATTATTGTTATTATTTTAAAAAATTTCAGACACGGCTCTTAAAAAGCCCATTACATTCAATTCAGCCCTAACTTACTTTTTCGAAATCTGGCCCATCCCGACAAATTGTACAAAAAAAACCCAACCCAGGTTCGAACAAAATTCTAAGACTTTAAAAAAGACCGGTCAAGCTCTTTTTTTCTAAAGCCCTGCCCGGTCCAATTTCAGTACAAGCTGGGCTTTTTAAGAACTTGTTCGTTTTTAGTATATATACCTAATATACTATAGGTATATCTTTTATAATTTGGGGAGAGCTGTGCATGCACCTCCCCTGGACCTTCGCCTAATCGTTTGTTTGTATAATATTCGCAAAATTACTATATTGCAACTGGTGATAACAGACAAATAAATACACGCCACGTTTATTTATTACGTATTATTTCCAATTAATAATTTTAAATATTTCGATAGAATATTATGATTTCCACCCACTAGACATAAATTTCGTTTTATATAATTTTATTATATTTGGAAAATACATATTTCACTCCGTTTATCGCGAAAAAACAAACGTTGTGTTGATGTCAACCGTTTTGAAAATTGTTAAAATAAAACAGCTGGTATACAGTATAATATATAATATGTATTGTTATCGGTCGTTCATATCGTCACCGTCATTGTCGGCATAAAAAAAAAAAAAAAAGGCTTTATGGTAATGCGATACGCACACTATCGAATCTCGAGGAAAATCGCACATATTATAATACGCCATTAGGCGAGGACAAGTTCTCTGGCAATTGTCCAAGTTATCAATTAACCCGATCTCCGGGTAATGTATGCTCTATTAGGTCCGACATAAACTCTTTCCCGTATTCCATAGAAATCGTCATCTGTAATCCGTATCGCACGTTTCGAGTGAAATGAAAAATCGCTTAAACAATCGAAAAACGGTTAGCACGTGTATACATCACGAGAATATAAAGTATATGCAAATATTTACGTATCTAAAATCCAAAAACTGCGTCAAATTAAAATTAAAACCCCTTTCTTTAATGCCTTTCTCGTCCACTAAAGTGACGCGTGATATGACATACGCTGAACGCTCCACTATTGCCAATAGCAAAATGTCGGAAATGACACGTGATCTGATATGTTAGATCTGTGGACTGACCTGCGTGATTTTCTATTTCTATAAAAGAAAAGTCGCACACATGATTTGATACTTGCAAATCATTTGCCATATCATTATGCCCTTCATTCCGTCTAGCTGTAAACATATCGTGGGATTTTTTTCTTTTTTTTCAAATGTATAATTTGTCGCATTCTTTTTTTTTGATAATATATATCGTAATACTAGTAGATTTACGTCTTTCATGTTTGATGCAATGTGAAATACTGAAATTCTGTTTTTTTTTCATGTACTGCATGCAGCCGACTGCAGAAACGGAACCATCGCTGCAGCAGCTGTGTGCAGTCACTGCTGCAGTTGACTGCATAAATGAAACCAAGCCTTAAATTATTGGGTTTTAAAAATATTTATATCTCTTTACAGAATTTAATTAAATTTCGATAAAACGATGACCCTATAGCATAGATACTGTTCTAATCTATAAATTTGTTAATATATTATTTTATTGCAATATTAAAAATGACCCAGTTGTGATAAAATTTCTGAACTTAAATTTCTTATATAATTAGATATTAGTTTGTTAGACGAAGACGGCAAATGTGGATATTACTTTATCATAACATAAGATGACGAATAATGTCCCTATTCATGGGCATGGGTTTTCTTCTTTCTTCTTCTCGGGCTTATATAATGGGCCATTCTGTCCTTCTCTGATTCAACTATTTCTGTCAAATATTCTCTGTTTAACTCTACGTTGATGTCCAGTGTAGCATTTATTTTTGTTAAGTCTCTTCTCACCGAGTCAGCCCATCATTGACGTGGTTTCCTTAATGATCTTGTATCATTCAGCTTTTCTACAGACGCCATAATTGAGGTCTTCATCATTTCTTACCAGTACCTTTCTTATAAGGTTTCCTTATGCTCACCACATGCAAGTCCTGCTTATTCTACTCTTTTGCTGCCTAAAAAGTTACGTATACTCTGCTTGTTGTATAATTCTTATTCTTATTCTTTCTCCTTTCGAATCCTCCCGAATCCACGTTATATACTGATCCATATATCTTTCTGAATATTTTTCTTTCAAAACTTTTATTTAATACGATACAGTTGATTTTTTTGGTACGTCTTGATGATAGTTTTGATAAGAATATCACTTTTATTTCGAAGTATTCTCTAATTGCCGTATTTATTCTAAGCTTAATTTTGTAATCATAGGTAGAAAAATTTTCAAGGAAAGAGTGAGTTGATGATCCAGGGCATAATTTCAGAAATTTTCTAATTACATATTGACTAACAGCAAACAGAGTTATTCAATAAGTTCTTGATACTTGTCAATTTTAATTATAATCATTCATAAATTATGAATAATATTACAATATTTCGATTATATTTTAGATTTTGAACGGAGCGAGAAATTTATTTAATTTTGTTTTTTTATAGTTTATATAAATAATATATTATAGACTATATTACGACTTAATTAAAAAGTATGTATACATATTGTAATTAATTCATACCGACATATTACATAACGCGTTATCACTTATAATACATTTAACTACAATAAAACTTACAAATATAACAGTGCCTATATATATATGATTTTGCTGCTTAAGTAGATTTAATATTAGTGAAATTATCATTAACTCTGTTCAAGTCAATAGAACTTCATTTCTTTCAACAATTATTTTCATATTACATCTCTTATAGTCACTTATAGTTTCATTATTTAAATGTTTTAAATTTTAAAGAAAAAAATACTAGACAATTTTGAAATATTATTTATTATAATATTAGGACATAAGTGTAATATATTATTAAATTAATTAAAATTCAGTAGTAGTAAATCCAATGTTAATATAAATTAGTGAATTAATTTTAGGAATTCATGGAATGCAAATGCATACCTTTGAATTCCACAAATGACGTCCTTGGTTAATATTATATAATATATAGGTATCTACAACAATATCTTTTGATTAGTATTCCTATTTTGAATACATATTTTGATCGTAAAGTTATGCACAAATTTGGTTATGAATTTGAAGCTAAAAGTTTAAGTAAAAATTCATGATTCCTAGGTCTAACAGTTTTTAGCTATATCATCAAATTTAATATATTATTTTCTCCATGATCGATGGTAAAATTGTTATCATTTCACTAAAACCACTTGATAAGCTGAAAGCTTTGATTCCAAAATGTTTTTTTGTAAATCAATTTTACTTTTTATGAGATTTTTAAAAAAGGCAAATATTAAATAATAATAATAATAACATTGTATAATTTTAAAATTAAAATTTTTAGTATGCTATGTATTATAAAATATAAATTATCTATGGAAATAGTATACATATGATTTTCTGGAATATTCATCTGGTGTATAGAAACTTAAAAATTATAACTCGCTCGATTTGATTATGGTATATAATTTGCATAACATTCATTAATATTATTTTTCATTAATTATTTAGGTAAAATAATAATACAATAATGACATAGTCCATAATTAGTTTTAAAAAAACTTGACATTTCAGGATTTATTTAAATGGTATCCCACCAGAACTTTTATCTCTGAAAAACAATCTACGAATCATTATTAATTAAATATATAAGAAATTATTATACACATGTGTTAAATTACATTATAAATGTATAAATTGGTACTTATAGGTACATAGTAGATTTTTATTAACAATTTTACAACTATAAATGTAATTATTTTTTTTTAAGGAATGATGGCTTTTAGTGGATATATTCTTTCATGACTATATTTAATATTTCCAAAATTTTTTTTTATGGGTGAAAATTTGAAGAATGGTTTGATAATCTCCTCCATCATACACTTAAACACTCGTGGTCTTGTTTATACGAATATCGTGCCGATAAAAACAAAAATAATCATGTTCTATTTTTATCCGTTTTTAATACTTAGAAAATAAATAATAATTATTTCCAAAATGCATACGAAAGCGATTATTGTGTATTGAGTGGCACTCGGTAATATATCGACAAGCTTTCCTCGACTAATGGAGCCACGATATTGAATACAATAAGGATTAATTTAAAATATTTTCGGTCACCCGGGGTGTACTCTGCGGGACTGAAGTTAAAATATACAGCCAATTAATTTTAATACACCCGACATTGATACGTAAAAAAAACCGCCCATAATAAAGGCCTTTCTCTTTTACGTCTCAATTCAGAACCGGGTTTAAAGAGGGGCCAATGGCCTCAGGCCCCCACCACTTGGGGCCTTCACCAGATGTGATAGAATTTGCAAAATTCAAATTCAAAATGTGAAGAATCTAATTGTGGCGAAAAAATTATTTTGAAGAAAAACGTTTTGGAAAAAAATAATAAAAATGTATTTGTTTCATAATTCTTAATTTGAATTCTCAAACTCAAATTCTCCACCCTGAAGTATTTGAATATTTAGAAAAAAATTAATTAAAAATATAAATAAATCAGTTCAAAATATTATTAATATACTGGGTTTATTTATTTTCAAGTTGTTCAATATTTTTTCAAAACTGTGTGTATATTGGTGTCGGATTTTGTTCCATAAATTATTTTTACGTCGTAAATACAATAATATAACACCAACACTCACAGACAGTCGCCCGGACTTTGTATATTTAATATTAATTTTTGTATATCGTATAATAATATCATGATTTTGGTTTGTCATTTATTTGACCGTAGATCGTCGAACGCCATACGTGTCGCTTATGGTCATTATTTAATAGGACACTACACACAAGTTTTTTTAAAAGTTGTGTATAGGTAGTTTTTAAGAATTTTTAGAAATATCAAAATATAATCATTTCAAAATATGTAAATATAATTTTAAAAGTCATTTCAAATTGGTCCCGTGTCTACTACTTTATATTATTGTGTATTCGCGATATTTATTATAAAAACATATTTACGAAAAGTGTTAAAATTATTTGTTAAAGTAATTTTAGAATTAAAAATACCTATTATCAAATCAATAAGGGACAATATTTGGGAGTAAACCTCGTTTCGGTTTTGAAATTAAATAATTTTAAAAAAGTTATTGTAGTTTTAAAATTTTTTTTTAATTTTTCGAGCTTTAATAACTTTTTTTAAGGAAATAAATTAACAATCTCAAATAAGTTTCGCTTCAAAATTTTGCCTTCTATTGATTTAATAATAAGTATTTCAATTCTAAAATCACTTTATGAATCCGTGTTAACAGTTTTGCGTAAACATGTTTTTATCGCTGAAAATCATCAGTGTAGCGTCCCGTTAAGTAAAATATTATACAATTAATTATAAATCTGCTTTCACTCTAAACGATTTTTTTCAATTGCGAACTCTATTATTTCGATTCATTACCTATTATTACCTATAGGTATTGTGATCATAAATATAAAACAAAAAATGTACAAAAGTTATCATTTGGTGAAATGTAAAAATAAGTTCTTGAATTTTTTATTTTAATTTTTAAATATTATACCTATTTTGTATACCATACCTACATAACAAACTTGTAACACTTACAACAAAGTTCAAATCTAATAATTTGATTGTGATATTTTTTTGTTTTTATTAAATTTAAATAAATTTAAAAAAATATTGAAGAGGTAAATAAAGTATTTTACTTTCATTAACGTCAAACGGTGTTTAAAAAATAATATTCTTATTGATAACAATTAAATTTCTTTATTTAAATATAAAATATATATTACAAGTACTTACTAAAAGATATAGACTTAAAAGATTCAACAAATATGTATTCAACCCATGTTGTTTACAGAAAGAAGAACGAACGTTTTATGAGTAAAAGAGATATAGCTGATTGTAAAGAAAATTGACAAACGCTTGAACGTACATAATCAATCTGGAGCACAAAAAAGAAAAGACGCTTCTAAAGAGGCCCTCCCCCCCCCCACTATCCTTTGGACGCGGAGCTCCACAATTATAAATCCTGCCCTATATCTCATCATTATATTTACAATACAACAAGTGTCTTTGTTTTTTTAAATACTTAAATTATTGTTTTGTGACACTTTTTTCAAAATAGTAAACATGAAAATAATATAGTCATATGCATTTTATTTATATCGTATACGAATATTATATGATGAAAAATTCGTATATATAATAATAATATTACGTACCTCGGAGTATTTTAGATTCTGAGTGCAGCAACGGAACTATAGTTGTTTTACAATGATGTGTTGTTTTTTTTATAAATTATATAAGAAGTGCTCCAATCATTACATGTAGCACCACTTTCCGGTAATAAATTATATCTAGTAGTCATTTTTCAATTTTTTCAAAGATTTTTCGATAAATGCGTAAGATATTACAGCCAAATAAAAAAATAAGGAAAACGGTAAATGGTTTTTTCGTCGTAATTCCATAAAGAATGGTCATAAAGTTTTAAAATGTATTTAAATACAATATTAAAGTAAATATTTTTTGATCTTTTTCTCCAACATTGGACTAAATTTTTATATTTTAAAAGCTTTTTCATTATATACGAGTTAATATTAGGTTTTAAGACTTTAAATAAATACAACTATAATTTAGTTTAATAAGCCTAATACGATATTGCATTTTTTTTAATAGCCATTTCAGCTTTTATAATACACATTTAAATTTTTGACAGGTATTATTTCAGTGTAAAAATTATATGTACATACAAATATACAAATTATAGTATACAAATTAAAATTAATAAAAATATTTAAAACTAATTGAATAAATTGGTCATAAATTAAAATGGTCTACAAGTGTAGAACATGTGTCTAAACATGTGTAACATTATATCACATATTATATATAATTACAATGTAATAACAATTGTATACATTTTAATTTGATACGATTTCACTTTAGAACGGCTAAAATACTTTAAATATCCGAGTTTCATCTGTGTAAATAATCTTAAGACAGTTGTAGGTAATAGCGTATTATTGTATGTATAGTCTGTATCAGGTATCAATTTAATATGTTAGATTTAGTCGATGTATCAGGTGCAATACCACTTACCAGACTCGAGTTACGACTATCATTTATGTTGTGTAACCGCCCGAATTAATCTTTTTTTTCATTTCCCCCCTTTTTTTATGAAATTACTTATATCATTATTTTAAATCCGTGTTTCATAAAAAAAAACAATTTATCATTATTTTCTAAATAATAAAAATTCAAGTTTATGGTGGAATTGAATTAAGTACCTAACATGTCTTTTTAAATTTAAATATTTCGATTATTCAATTTTAATATATAGGTTTATGAATCAAATTCTTTAAAACATATTTCTTATTATAATAATAACTGGATGATTAGTATTTATGTATACATTTATTAAAAATAATGAAATTTGGAAATGAATCATTAGAAAAATAAGGAGCGTGGGGCTAGGAATAACTCGATGAGTTTGATGATTGTGATGGGAATGTTCGATTGAGAAAGCTTAAATAGAAGACCCTTATGCCACACCCGATCAAAAGCTTGTCAAGAAACACAGCTGCGGTCTGTTGCTTATCATTTAAATTCCTGCTAATTTGGTCAACAACGTTGACTAACTGAAGGGTTGTAGAGTGATCCCGATGAAAAGCATATTGTTCAGAACGCTATTTCTCTCTAAAGTTGTTTCAAAGATTTAATAAAAATTACTTTTTTTAATAATTTCTATAGGTAAGATGGCAATGCAATCGGGCGGTAATTTTCTGTAATTTTCTGGTCTTGACCGGTTTTTGGTATAGAAATTATGGTGGCCCTCTTGACTCTTCCATGCGTCAGGAAAGTAACACAACTTTAAGCACCCGTTTAAGATGGTGGTTAGTTCAAGGATGTTGTTAAGTGGTAAGAACTTTAATGCCGTATTTGTAATAGTATCCTCACCTGAGGCTCTTTTCCGAGGTAGTTTTTTAATTAATGATTAAATTGTGCCTGGGGAAATTAATATTTGTGGGTGGTTATCAATAGTTGCACCTATATGATAGGCAACTTTCTTGATTTCTAGGCCGTTATATTAATATTAATGCCCGTTTTAATTTTTGGACAACATGTATTATTTCGATATGAAATGTGTTCGAATATTGCGGGAAACGGGATCTATAGACTTGAAACTTTCGTCAAAAATTTATATAAGTACAAAATACTACTACTACTTACTACTAGTAACTTTGGGCTATTTACAGCAATTTTAAATTTTAAAGTTTTTTTTGTTATAAAAGAGTTAAATTTAGTTATTACTGACAGTGATACTTATAATATATTACATACATTGATGCTACGCTCAGAATCATTTTATCGAAAGAAATGATTTATCATTGCTTTCAAATTCAATAAATCCATCACCAGTAGTCTACTCAACGAGCAAAGTACTTTTACCCTATACTCATCGGTTTTTTTAAGTTCACGCGCATCTCGCGATGCCTATAGTAATTTTGCACATATGATTTTAATGTTTTGCCCGGCAATATTTTGTTTAAAATAAGAAAGCGAGAATATAATTATTATGTATTACATCAACCAGCAGTGGATTTTTTACTATATTATATTCTGGAAAATACTCACATTTTTATATTATTATACAAATGTACAAATATACATTGTGCATGCCAATTTTAATTGTAAGTACTTAAAAGTATTTCATTGTTTAAAAGTATTATTAATTGAAAATTGGAACGACCTATAAAGAAAATTTTTAGTACAATTTGATGGATAAAATCTTGACACGAAATTATACAAAATACATAATTATTACTGTAATAGTTAAGTTTAAGTTACGCATATAGCTATTGTAAATATATATATTATTTATATTATACATAATTAGTAAGGTCTAACTGAATTTGATGTGTTGCTAGGTCTGTTCTTACGATGAATACTTATGTAATATTTGAAACGGACCTAACCTAACGGACTAATACTGTCCACTCAAAATCATTTTTATCGAATGCAATTCGATATCATTGCTTTTAAATGCAATACAACCAAGTGCTTCCACACCCTTTTGGTCTCGTTATTTTTATTATTATTATAAATCTTTGGATCAAAATGATAAAAACTACTATTCCAGTTTTTTCCGTTCCTCGCTGCCAGATAGTGACTGAAATTTTAACATAATAAATAAATAATTAGGTAATCATGGTTTAATACTTAATAGTAAAAACTAAAAAGTTAATAGTTTAGTAATTAATTTAGTAATTACACATACTTGTTTAATGCGATGTAATTCAAATGTAACTATATCGCGATATATCATAGTATTAAATTTTAGATAACATTATGTGTATATATCTACTACCTATATGAATCTTTATAGTGCAATTGTGCACAACTTTCTGTGAACTGCGCTGTCTAATTTATATTTATTTCAATAAATGAAAATATTTCAATAAGACAATTGTGTAATACTTATAAAAAGATATATATAAAAGAATATTAAATAAATGTTTGTAATATTTTAAATATTAAAAATAAATACCTATAACTTACAATTATATATATATATATATATATAACACAATTAGTTATTTATGTTATAAATAACAAATAATTTATACAATGATTAAAAAAAAAAAATTACAAATTGTTTAATGAAAAACTGGTACATTTCTGCGACTCCACCCACCCAATTCAAATTTTTACATTTCACTTGAGCCATTCATTAGGCTTTTGTTGGTGCTTATAATTTATATGCGCGTGAAGTGCTGTCGTTTGTAAGCTAATAACTACGAATTTGTCTTCTATAAATCAATATAAACAATAAAATATACAACTTATACCTTATATATTACATATATTTTACATATTACTAAAATAGTATTTTAAACTAACTATGTAAAATTACATCATAAAAACGTATTAGTTATAACTATAAACACTAAATTATATTAAGAGGGAATATAAGTGACGATTCTAGGGAAGGAGGGGTGTACATTTTGGGGCCAAATTAGAAAAAATTTCATGACTTTTTTTTTTGCTTATTTTCTACGTTCATTTTTTAATATGTATTTTGTATACATATATCAGTATGTAAGATAAAGTTCTTAAAACTTGTTATACTACAGTTAAATTTTTAATAAAAAAGTGTATTAAGCTTCTTTTGTAAAAATTAAAACTGAAATTATTGATTAGGTAATTAAATTGTATATTATCTCAATGAAAAATGTTGATATTTATTCATATAGAATATATATTTATTTGGTGGTCATAATTATTCGTTAGTTTTTAAAATAATAGTCAACAAAAATTAATAAATAATTTACACTTACAACACTGCAAGAACACTATATATTCATACTGTTCATTAGCAATATAATATACCTATTTAGCAGTTTTTGATTTACTCTTTTCGGAACCGAAATTGTATTTCTCTTTATTTCGTTTAGGTCTTCAAGTAAACAAAAGGATCAAATTACTTTTAACCTATCGTTTATTTTATTTATGAATCGTATTACATGGTGTGCGTATCGTACTTCAATGGAAACTCTATTTGGGGGGGGGGGAATACAGCAAAAAGGAGCTTACCTCCTCTTTGCTATATTTTTAACGTATATATATTATTATTATGTATAATATGTTATGCTATTTAACATTCGTAATTAAAGGTTAAAATGGATGATGATGAATGCGTCCAATATTAAAGTACAAACTATTATAAAATATAATATAATATATTCCACCTAAATCGAAACCACGAAATAAACGTACGAAGTATACTAATATAACCTCACACAGCAGTTCTTATATTATTATTTATGTATACACAAAAACATATTCTATTTATCCACTTATGAACCTAATATCAATTAATTGGTGAATTCTTATAATGTATAGGTACATATATAAATTATATATTTTTTTTTATCCTTGATTTCAGATTCCAATAGCAGTCGAAAATTCGAGGACTTGAATTATAACGCTTAAAAGGTAATTTTCCTTTTTATTTTTTTATGGATTTAAAAACTAAATAATATTATGCACAATTTTTATTTATTATAGCAAAAATAATGTATAGGTATAATTACACTTCTACCACGATTGTCTGGCTACATATATATATATATATATATATATATATCATAAAATCATTAATGGTTTTACATCATAAATTCGATTTCCGGTATAACCGAACGACATTATTAAAAATCAGATAGGACCTGTATAGTATATATTATATATAATAAACGATTTTTAAATTACCTAATGAAAAACATTAATTCAGGACTGTATGCACGTATTTGTATAATTATATATTATATTATAATACATATTTTATATTCATATCAATTAGAGTAAGAATGCTATTACCGTATATCTAAATCGATAAATAAAAACATTTAAAATAATACCATAAACACTACTAAGCATTTTTATTTAAAGAAGCACTAAAAATGTATTGCTAATAATACCGGTTATTGCAATGTTTACTTTTCATACCAATATGTACTTTATAAGTCGTATGTTTAAGTACATTTTAATACATTATTAATCAAGACTTAAGTTGCTAAAAAGTAGCTGAGGAGAGGGGGGCCTATACGATTTTGAGCATTTGGTGTATTACTACCCACATTTAGATAAAAAATTGTGCATTAAAACTATAACTTTATAATTTACAAATCGTAACGAAAAGATCATGATATTTTATATTATATTATACTTTCTTTAAACTGTTGAAAATATTTCTTAATCTATAGATATTATACGAATTATACAGCTTTTTTTTATTATTTATATGTAATTTTTAACCATTTTTAATATAACAAAATTATAAAAAATAGTAATAAGAACTACATATTGATAAAAAAAGAATACTTTAAAATGATAACGCTCGTTATCATTTATTTACCTACATCATAAACTTAAATTGTTCAAACTTCAGAGTATATAATAAATTATATCAGATATTAAGGTGGATTGAACATTTAACGTAGGTATAGTGTAACAGCGTTTTATCTCTAGAAGCGAAATTATTTCAACTTTTTACTTAATGTTAAACCAGCCTTTAATTATTTTTCATTTTTATCAATATTTTCTTTAACTTATTTCTGATTGGTGTACACTGCCATGCTACAAGTGTTTACTCTAATATGAATTCGCCTATATTTTATCATTTGACAAATAATAATATGGTCTATCATGCAATTTGCAGTTATCACTAATTATTATAATGTTGGGGAGTAGAGAAAATTACAAATTACTGTAATATGTATATAATTAATTATTAGTAATATTTAATTACGTTTTCTTGTTGAAATTAACTATATTTTAATAGTATTCTTACAGAATAACGCGTTATATATTTGTTTATTAGGTATATATAATAGATTATTAATTCCAATTTAGAATTTGGGTGGTAGTAAACTCTCCCGGAGATCAAAAAGATACATTTTATTACATAAGATCTTATGGAAAACAAAAAATTAGGTGAAAAATAATGGTGTTATAATATAGATTACTTGTGTAAAATTATATAGTTTATTCTGGAGAGTTTACGATATCACCCGATAATTTTTGTTTTTCTGTGATATCATGGTTATCGTAAATCTAAAATAGCAATTGTTAATAATATCTGGATATTAATCATCGATTACTTCGGTGAATATTTTGAGGAAAATAAAGAAATATAAATTAAAATACATTTATTGTGATATACCACTTTTAAAACTCAAAACTAATCTAACTTTAAGGAAAATATTTTAAGTAACGTGATAGTAATTATTAATTACTAATTTCAAATGTAACTGCTATAACGTAATTACCACACTTCTTTTTAATAACACTAATTTCCCGTATTTTATTGTAAATTAAAACTAAAATTACAATATTTAAAAAAAAAATATTATTTGTTATAAAATACCTATTTGTTTTCGACGGATGCAATTATTTTGTTCCAACTTTGTAAATTTTAATGGGAACTCTTTTTTAAATGTCGAAGATAGGAGACCGGATCCCCTTGCGTTCTCCCTTCATTTTCAATACTGATATAAACATCATTAGTACTTGAAGAGTAAATGTGATGTCTTATACCTTGATATAATATAATTAATATATTTAGGCTGCAAAGTAATAATAAACATAATAATAATAATAATAATAATAATAATACGATATAAAATGTATGCCAAAAGCTTTATTTGTAGCCATTTTATTTTACGAGAACGATCATATAGAATCTGTTTTTTTGTTAACAATAATTCGATTATAACGTTTCCTCGTTAACACAACGACAATATAACTATATAATTATACTCTCACTGAAACAAAACGTCTCTATGGAATAATATGACAAAAAAATAACTCAAGTATCGCCCAAAAGGTTTTAAAGGAAATTTATGTATTTTTATTGTTGTTTATTTTTTTGTCGGGGGTTCTTTAAACGATTATTGCGTACAGTAAAGTTTGCTTACGACAACACGATTATTAATTTTTTTTATTATTATTAAAACTATTATTATTATATTCGTCCGTTACACTGCAAAAAGCCGTTTCATAAATGATAATAATGACTAGTGTGGCAGCCGTTCTTAGATTGTAATATTATTATTTCGTTTCCTCTCGTATTTATACGCGCGTTTTCTTTATGCGATTCGACTGCCGCCCGAAATTTTTATGTCAAGTGTTTTTTTAACCAGTATCTTTTTATTTGAAAAAACTGTGTGTAAGTACATATATACACGCGCCCTTGAGTCCGAGAAATCTTGTCATTTTTATTGGCAAAACTGAAAGGGTTCCCCTGTAAATAAACATAAACTCTCCGTTCACTGTAAATATCTAATACACACATAAAATATATATATATTATATATATATAGTCTTACAGACGGACCGAAACGAAATTGGATATTAAAAATAGAGAACTCGGAAATCCGATGTCAAATATTTGAGATTCATAAAATAACGACATTATAATGCAATTGTCCGGGAGAAATAACTTAATTTATAACTGTGACAAAAAAAAAAAAAATGAAAAAATGATCAAAGTAATTTAAATTTAAATTTCTCCTATACAAACTGTATAACAATATATTTCATAAGAAAAAAACGTGTACAAATTAAAAACAAATTATTTTATGGTTACTAAAAGTACTTAAATGTATTATAAAATAGTATGAAAATTAAAACATTTTGTGAAAAATATCTACCGTTTTCAATTTTATATATTTTTTTTCGTTGTAAAAAGGGAGAGTTTTTATATATAAGATACTATACGTGAGGACTATTTTTCGTTAATTTATATTAATATTATACTAATTTAAAATACAGTTGAATATTACAAAAAATAACTTGTTTTTTGAAAGTTATTTTATAAAATTTTTAGGTTAGTCAAATTAAATTCTAATTTGGGTGATATAAAATATCAATCTATAAAAATGTATTAATGAAAAAAAATTGAGTAAAAAAAATTCGAAATATTTTCCCATTGAAATCTTTTCTTTTAATTAAAATACAAACATTTTAGGAAAAAATCTAAAACTAAAACTTTTTAAAATTTGTAAAATGTTTGTATATTATATAACAACATTATTATTACTTAACACTTATATAATATGTACCTTTATTAACCGATTCTGTGGTGCACAGAGGTTTTTCAAGAGCACATGCAGCTAATTATATTTATACCCACCCACCTACTTTGACTTAAGCAAAGCATATTTTTATAAAAAAATCATTCTACTTTGTGCTTAACCTAATAGTGGTAGTTTTATACGGGACAGGGTCCTTGAAATCAAAAGTTTATGTGTGTAATGTTAGTTTCCCTCACAAATAAACGGGTTTCTCCTTATTTAGCATTAGAATAACAGTACAATAATAATGTAATTATAATAGTAAAACATTCTAAATTACAATAAAATAAAAATAAGGATAAATACAAAAATTAAATTAAATATTAAAACAAACCATCATCAAATGAGGGGTTCGCATTAGCAAGTGACATAATACATTTCAGATGCTCATTTTGCAAACAGTTTATATTGGATCTAAATGCTAGGAATATGAAAGATATTTTGAAAATGAGGTGTACGTGAAAAGACTTTAAAATTTATTTGGGATAGCAAAGATGGAGAATCAATTTGGTTAGTTATTACACCACGAATACATTTTTAATTTAATATTCATCTGTGTTTAGCACGAGTGAGCTAAATGGGGAATACCCAACACAAAACAAGTAAATATCAAAAATCTTCGTTAGACACGTTCAAGTTGATCGGAGTCAAAAATAGTATAAGGATACCAGAGCATAGATCCGTATTCTAAAATAGGACGAACTAAAGCACAATATAAAGATTTTAGCGATTTCACTGGTTTAAATTCTTTAAAATAGAAATTCCCAACCTTTTCTATCTTACGGCACACTTTGTTCTTTAACATATTTTTGTAGTATATAATATTACATAGGTACATAAAAATCATATATTTCTTATAATATTTATTAATTAATAAAAATAAATTTAAATTTATATTAGATAACTATCAGTAGCGGCTCGTAGGTGAAATATCTTGTGGTATACACCCAAAAAATACTACGGATTAATAACAAATATAATAACAATATTATATTATGTTATTTTCTCTAAAATGTCGATATAATAGGTAGGTAGGTATTAGATATGCATTGTTGGTGGTTCAAACTAGTTTTTTGCGCCACTCTATATAATTTACACTGTGTGTTTTTCCCCGGAAAGAGAATAAAATACAACTGCGCGTGAGTAAATGGCGCATCGTACATGCATTTTTCAAGTGTGCGCAACAGACGGCGCTGCGGTAGCGTCGAGACATTAACCGAGACCACTATATATAATCTATTTAATAGAGCAGTGCACGGGCCGGCCCGACCTAAATTTTCCGGTCTAGAAATGTGTTCAGACGGGGCCTATCTTTGCCGTTCTAAAAATGGGTTCGGGCCGGGCTAGGAATCAAGTATCAGTTATTGGACCGGACTGGGAAATTTATATTTTATATCAAAAGCGCCTTCAAATTATTTTCCAAATATACATATCATACAAAATCGTATGTTATGATAAATTTAGACGCACGTGCCGTTGAAATCCCAACTTTATTATTAATAATAATTAGTATTACCTAGTACTTACATATTTTGTTAAGCCCGCGTGTACATACGTCATTTTCTTTTTACGCTAACTTTTCATGTCAAAGTTATAACTCAGGTTTTTAGTAAATATTAATTGGTTTTTTCTATTTTATTGGATAATATTTTGTTACTACTTTATATATATATGATAAGGAATAAAAAATTACAAAAAACTGTTTTTGTGCACTTATTCACAAAGTAACAATTTCCACTATACCTACAATTACTTTTCTCACTGCACAGTGCACGAGTACATATATCTTTTTTTATCAACCGAGTGGTCCAAATATTTTAGTAAAATGTGCCAGGCTAAATATTTTATTGGACCGGGCCGGGCCGGGACAAATATTTCACTTACTCGGACGGGGCTGGGTATGCTTAATTTTTATAATTTAATTTTGGGCGGGCTTGGGCTTGAAAAATTAAGCCCGTGCAAGGTTCTACTATCTATATATATCTATCTATATGTAATCTATGGCTGCGACCGACTGGTTACCAGCAGCAACCAACAATACAACAGAAATATGCGTAATATGTAAGTACAATAATAATTATACTCATGGGCACGACAATTACTAAAACGGCGATAAATAAATAAAAATTGTATATATAAAAACACGCAAATTTACTGAAAATTTAGGGGTGCACGTACGCCTGTGCTCCTTAACACATACCGCTACTGGTAACTATGTATACAATTAATTATAGTAATACATTTAAATTACAAAATTAGTAAAGTACAAATTATATTTGAGACGTGTTTTACGCATATATTCTCTATTCTGGGTTGCACATTTGAAACAGTAATACGCAAATCGGCTTCAAAATTTGTCAAACGAATTTTACTAAGTACTTCTTTGTATGTTATTTAGTGCAGAAAACGCCTGTTCATATAAATATGACGTGAAAAATAGTAGAAATAAAAGTATAGCTTTCTTAGAAATAGTTGGATATTCCAAAGCTATAATTAACTAAACTAAACTTAACCAAAAGTTATCAAAGGACTTTTTTTATTATTAAATAATATTTGTTCTTTAAAATCAGAACATATATATCAATAAACTCATTCTTTTCGTCGTTATTAAGAACAAGTTTATTTACTTTTTCAAAAAAATCAAATAACAACATGACTAAATCCGTGGATTTCGTCAACGATGGAAAAATCCAATAGATAAAACTCAATTTTAAATCAAAAAACCATGTTTCAATTAAAATTATAAAATAGTGGTCAAAGCACCGAAATTAATTTTAAAAGTGGCCAGTTTGGATCTAAGACCTCAGCAATTCATATAGATGCCGAGAACAGGCTGAGAACTAAGTGAATTGGTTAGAGATGGCGAGTTTAAGGTTTTATTCCTATGTTTTTTGATTTGGCAATCCTCACTTGAGGCCCACCATTCACGTATGAGATCTCAAAATTTGATTCCACATTCAACTTCTGGTTTTCAAGCTCTGCATGATAGGCCCATAGCGATTTGCATTGAAGCAACGTTTTGTCACTGACAATTCGGAAACATCAGGAAATTGAGCAACATTTTTCACAGATGTTTTAAAATCGGAAATTTATTCACTAGCAGACTCCTTGCTTCCACATTAAAGCTTCAGTGGATGAGCTTTGGTAGGATAAACTTTGCCAGAACGTATCATTTTTCAATTATCAGGACCATATATGCTATGAGGTTTGAACCTTCACAAAGTGCGAAGGGCAGAAATATCATCTGAAATATATAGAGTCGATGAAGACGAAGAATGATGATACTATAAAAAAAAACAATGCACAAAATGTTCAGCATATTCAGAAAAATTAAATAAAACTCTACACAAATTTTGTAACTTCTCTTGGTGAATACGTATTTAAATTTTCAACGGTTACCTAAGTTATTATTCCAATGGTGCAACCAATGTGTTTAAAATTTAATAATAATATGTAAGAATGTGGAATTTTAATAATCTTACATGAAAGCAGTTATGTCATAACTTAATATAAAAATGATTAGGTCGACTACTGATTATAAAAAGTTAGTTACAAACAGTGGTGGATTTGGGGGGGACACAGGGGGACGGAACTACTCTTCATTTTTTCATATTGAACAGCGTACCCCTTAATTTATTTATCAAGGAACGCAAGGAACGCAATGTTTGTTTTAATTTTTATTTAAATTTTTTAAAAATCATAATTTATTTTTGGAAAAATCTTGAAATTACGAAAATGAATGTTTTTTGTCCTCATCGCATAATTGGTTTTAGATAATAAGCATGATATAAAATGTTGAATAGTTGATCTTATTAAATCATATTGGTATCATATAGGTAATGAATAATCTTCATTATTCGTGAATGGCTAAAGCCTTAAAGGATGGCGAAATCAATGTCGACACCAATAAACTTCATTTCGGTCTACATCTACAACTTCCTCTATTATTCATTTAAAAGGAAAAGTGTTAAATTATTTTCAAAGAGAAATGCTTAAACTATGCTATCTTGAAAATATGTAACCTAACAATGATGTAAAAAAAATTTTGGATTTTTCTACTCATTCATGTTCTATAATAATCTAAAATGTTTTTTAAAATGTCCCCTGGTTAAGAAACTTTTGATAGGGGGTGTGGGGGACGAAGTCCTCCATGGCTTACTTTTTCTCTAATATGTTCCGGAACGCTGATTTTTGAACTAAGCTCAGAGTCCGTCCTTATTTTTTTTTCCAATTCAACCACTGGTTACAAACAGTTATAAATTGGATATATAAAATACACATGTCTTCAAATGATATTATCGACATACAGCCAGATGACTCCCCACTTTAGAGTACTCAATACCTACTCATTATATAGAAACAACTAGGTCACAAATTAAAAAAAAAAAAATTATACAAATCAAAAAAAAAGTATAATACAGAGAAGGACTGTATGAAGTTGACACCTCATTGTGAAACTCGCCATAACTTTGAAACAATTAAAAAGTTAAAAAGTTGGTTACATATAGTTATAAATTAAAATAATGACGTTACAATAAATTTGAAAATGTTTGCGTTTGGTCAGGAGGCATTAACTTCACATACTTTGAAAAATTAAGTTAAATTCTTATATGTTATTTTAAAAATATATAAAAAACAACAAATAAATAAATAAATAAATAGGAATATAGGATTAAAAATAAATAACCATAACAAATATGTCAGATTCAATACAGTATAATATAATAAGTAGGTAAATATGAGTTTGAACGGAATGTTAAAATATGAAATTAGTTTAACAGATATTATCTAGTTTAATATTGTCTGTCTTTGGTTCCAACTATTATGACATAGCTGTCATCCATCTCCTTCTTATCTATCTAATCATATTAATAATATCCATAATACAAAAATGATAAAATTGTATCTTATACCACACTATAAATTAGATTCAAAAAAATAAATTTAGTATACACAGTAACCACCCCTTCCTCCTTGAGATTACATGCAGTTGCATTACTTAGTAACCTATGTGAGCACCACTGAACCGATGGTCCCTAAAGTTATAAACTTTCTATATTTTTACATCTTACCCCTCACTCATCAATTAAAATCACATAGAAAAGAATAGATTTTTGTATAATATGAACATTTTACTCAACCTTTTCAAGTGCCACAAGAAAAAGTTGACATTTTAGTAAATGAGCATAATAATTGTTTTTTTTTAAACATATCTCATGAACTTTTATATTTAGGGAAAAAATATATAAAACATATTATATTATAAAACAGAAAATTTCTTATAAATTAATTAATTTTTGAAAAATGTTCATTAGCTGTACATAGCCTTTCTACGATTTTCTTCCGTTTTCCATCTTACCCTACTAGAAATCATACACTTTTCCATATTCCCGCTCATTCCACACCCTATGGACATAATCATATTATGTATATTATATCGTCATGTAAATTATAAAAGTTCAGGTGTAAATTCACAAATGGTGAGGGAGAGGTTGACATGACGTGATGTCAGCCCCCAAGTGTTTTTTTTTTTGTAAATCTCTAAAAAAAAAGCTAAATTTCCAAAATTGGGGAGGCAGATGGTATGATACCACTATAACGTACGTTCGCTCTAATATATATGCTACAATGGGTACTGAATATATAGTTATCAAAAAATCTTAGTTTATGGTAGATATATGTCTAGTAGTAATACATGTATATATAGTTTAATGTTTAAACGCTAAAATGTATTTAAAAATATTATATTAGTTTTCTGAAGCCAAGCTGTGCGTAGGATTTAAAATGCATCATTTGAAAATCAAAAGTCGATAACAAGAGTACATCAAAAAGTGTAAAAATGATAAAATGAGTGAAATATTCAAGAACTTAACGTTAATGATTATTGTTGTGAAAAATAAAAAATTGTCGAAAAAAATCCACAAAAATTATTGTAAGTATATTATGTTATTATTGTAGGCGCGTACGTTTATAAAATAACGTGTATGTACCTGCGCGTTTATCGACAGACCTTTGATTAACAATATACATAATATAATACAGGGTTGTGGTTAATACATAAGTAAAATTTACATTCGATTCGAGTCGTATATATTATTATGCTTTGACGACGATCTGCATAATGCAATTTTCTAACTGACGTTTTCCCTCGGTTTCCCATAATATTCAGCGTCTATAATATATATATATATATATATATATACCGCAAACCATATTTATGCGGTAAGGGATCCGCTATATATATATGTATCCATTAAATATTGCGGTAATAATATAATAATAATATTCAAATATTCTCGCCGATCGTCGTGAGGACCGCAGTTTCGACATAATATTATTATAGGTACATCGGTAGACGAGATTCGTCGAACGATTCATTTTTAAAACAAATGTAGTATACATCGTACTGTAATACTCAATATTTTACATCGATCAAAGTGTGTGGTATTTATTCGAAATAATCGTAAAACGACTTTAAAACGCAAGATACGCATAGTATCTTGCGGGTACACAATGACACTTTGTTCGTGCATCACGTCCGTCTTAAAATATACATACGCGTATACAGGTAATAACGTTCGATTGATTATTATAATAGGTATATCCGTTATCCGAGTATTGCCACTCGTTATTATTTCACCGACTTTGTCGACACGATCTAAATTCAAATCGAATTATGCTTTAACGACGGGATTTTCCATAAAATGCCCGACGACATTATTTTCTTCGCCGAACACACGCGCAGTCGTTTAGTTTTCATAAATCGTTACTTGAACGATAAAATAACGAAATATTGTAACGCATATTCTTAGTTGAAATTCATTTTACTCCACATTATGAATATAAAATGTTATTTAATCGCTAAAAAAACTAAAAAATATGTAGGTAGGTAGGTATATATTTAATTTAATTTCTCAATATCGTTTAGACAATAGACATTTTATTATTTAGTATAATATTATACTTAGGATACCATCCTTTTTTGATTATAAAAGTTTACACATTATTGTACTTTATTTTTATTTTTTTCTAATAAACATTAAAACTTATTATGTAGATAGGTACCTATTATGTTTACTTTATATTATTTTCGTGTTTTTCTTTGCTTTTTATTATTAATGTAAATATTCAATTTAAAGCTAAACAAAAATAATTAAATTTCATACTGCATATTTCGTAATTTTCCTTTTATATTTTTACCTTTATAAGTGCATATTCAATAGTTATAATTTATAACTGTATGAAAATCCGGCTTTACTTTTAACCAAAACTATATTCGATGCAAAAACAATTTAAACAAATGAAAAGCTATTCATTTAACGTCACACTGAACAGGTATAATAATAGGTTTTTTTTCATCAAATTTTCATAGTGGTGAAAAGTTGTGAATTATACTCAAAAAAAAAGTATTTAAAAAAATGCATATGACACAACATAATATGATAAGTACCGCAACCTACTTCTTTATTTTATTAACAATATTTACTTTAACTTGATTGTTTTCCCAATTAATTAGATCATATGGTGGGATTTTAAAAATTTGAATTAATCCTTCCTCTATATTTTGTCGAGTATTTATTATTTTCGAGACAGATATTTTTCTGATATCTTTGCGATCATCAAATAACATACATATAAGTATATTTTCAGGAGATCAAAAGTAGACATTTCACTGAATAACAGGATCAATAATTTGTTCTAAGTTAACAGATACCGCGAAAATTGTATGGATTTCCAAAAATTTTTTTAACCAGATATTTAATATGGATTCATTATTACATAGATCATAGAACCACATGGAACATATGCTTTTAATATAAACTAATTTAAAATTGTTTAATTTTCTGTTGGAGATTTTACACTATTATATACAAACGTAAACTCCGATTACCAGTGGTAAGTCACTTAGAGTATACTAGCTTCTCTGGATTCCTTCTAGACAAATCAACAGTACAAATACTACTAGAAATACTTGAGCGTGTTTCAAACAAATATTTTTGAACAGTGCTTAAATTAACTTCATTTTTTTAAAAAGGTAAATTATTTTTACTTTCATACAAGCAAATTCAATGACTGGAAGTTTATGGCATATTTCTAACTGTTTTTCTAATGAACCGAAAAATTCAAGGAGCCCAATAATGTTTTCCCATTTAGATATTAAAACAGATGACGTAATGAAAGTATACATGTAGTTGATAAATAAGTCACTATAATATTATATGAATAGGTATTTCTCTAAGTTATCGAATTACTAATGTCTTTTAACCTGTAATTTTATAACTGTATCATCACAACCAACCACAACAATTTCTGAAGTATTAATATTATTTGTTTCCAAAATGTTTCGATGAATAATTCTATTTATAGTTTCTAAAACAAATCAATTGGCTGGTATTATATATATCCAGGTTCTTATAAATAAGTGATTTATGTTCTTTAGTTATTCTGTCCTTCTTTATTATTTATCATAGTGTTATTTTTTCGTCCATCTACGATCAAACTATAATCTCAACGCTTGTTTATTTCATAATTATTGTAGATCATTACATTTTGCTCCCTTTCTCTAAAAACTTTCATTTAATCTATTATTTTATCTTTAGTATCAATTTCAATAATTCCAATATCCTGAAGTATTGCACTTTCAATCGTAAGATCTGTCTGATATTCCCATCCTATTACAGGCCAATACTAAAGCTGTTAACCTAAGTTTTATCTGCGTATTTTTTTATGCCAGATGACATTGAAAGCTTCAAAGCTACAGTAAAACAAATTATAGAGTGAATAATTTATAGACTTTATACAAATATTAACGTGTGATTAAGATACTATTTATTTCTTGTTTTTTACAAAATGAATCAACTGAAACATAATATATAGTCTGTAGGTATATTTGTATATGTGTACTATCGTGTATCTATTATCAAAAGCCAATCAAAAATTGCTATGATTTCAATTTCCATGAAAAAAATAAATAGTATATTCGAATCAATTTCGACAGCTATGATTTGACAGGTATTATTCGACCTTTTTCAACGATATTTTCTTAGATGTCAAAAACAGTTTTTGGCAAATTACAACGTGACAATTTTTATATGTATTTGATAAATAATTTTGGTTGTTATCATTTGGTTTCAAGCATATAAATGGAATTTAAATTGGAGCGAATGGAAAAGTTAAGGACAAATAGAAAAGCCTAACTTTTAATTACTTTCTAGTTTATAAACGAAATCACTTTTAAGAATATTGAACACAATGTTAATATATTTATTAGTCATTATCTGAAGAGTTGATAAAAATGAAGTGCAATGAATTATGTTCAATTGTTCAATTTTCAGTTTAGTCCAATTTTAATTTAATTCAATATTGACGTTTGCATAAAAATTTTTATTCTTCAGTATACTTCGGTATACAACATACCAAAAGTCACTTATTAGAATATTCCCCAGAGGGAAATAGGTATGTCTCTCCCCTGGCCTCCAAATGGGCACCAATGGATAGACTTTAAGCAAAAGAGTGAGTATCCCAAACCATGGGGAACTATGTCTACTTCCTAGTTATAAGCAATGAAATATTCGGTTTGTGCTACTCAAAAAATAACGTTTAGTATGTTATATACCGGAGTAACAATAGACTTTGTCACCAGTCCGAGTCCATTCTGTTATTGAATGCACAGCAATTCAATAATGTTCCTCTCCTTTTCCGGGTCTGTTAACGAATATTCTTTACGAACATTTAAGTAACCTAAATTCCAATCAGATTAACTTAGTACAAAAATTGTCAGGTAAGTGGCGATCATAAATTCAAAACCAATGGCCAGAATTAAAATTTATTGCAAAATGTACAGCAAAAAAAACTACCTTCCAAGAAAATATAACAGAATGAGAATTTGTGTGTGGGATGTGTCATGTCCGAGACGGATAGATTTTTTTTCAAAAAACTAAATTATTGGTAATATAGAATTATAAAAAAAATATTATCTATGTTGTCTTTAATATAATAAAATTTCCTTGGCCAAATAATTAATATTACTGATATGTTATTATAAAATTTTTGTCACCTTACAAATTTGAAGTAGTAATAATTTTATAATATAATATATATATATATAATATATAATGTTTGTCGGTACTTATAAAATATTATAATAATATTTTTGGTATTATATAGCAATATATATAAATAGACAACTATGACACGTTTATTTGTTATTTTCTAAATTATATAACATGTATTCCTTAAGATCGACAGTTTCCTTATACGCTTAAGAAAACTACCAGGAAAATAAAAAAATTACCTTTAAAGTACCTACTAGAAAAAATTTTCTACCAGAATGATTTTTAGCTGAAGATTTTTACTCGACTACTTCCATCCAAACAAGAAGAATACATACATAAAAATAAATAATTGTAATACTAATACATTCCTCGTAGTCTCAGATTCTAAAAAAAATGTCAAATGTATAAAATTTTTAATCCGAGTTTAACACAATAAGCCACTAAGCTAAATAATCTATTGTCAAATCAAACAACTTTTTCTACCCTTAAATAGTTATAAAGACACATTATTAGAATGCAATAACAAACGGGACGCAAAATGAAAATTTAATAATAGTTTAAAAATATTTAAGTTTTTCATAATATACGAGTATTATATATCAATACATGTATTTCTTTCTTCTATTTTTTATGTTTCTTACTAATAATAAAATATTATTGTATAAAATATAAAGGATACAGCTTTTCTTATAAATACGATATTTGTATATGGATTAGATTTTCTTAAGAAAAATATAATCAGATGCTATTTTTGCATAGATTCGAAATGTATTTTGTCATTTTTGTACCATATTTTCTTCTGTACCGATATGGATTTTTAGATTTCGAGCAATACGTATAAAATAATATAATACATATAGGTATAAATAATATCATATATATTAATATTATTATTATTTATTCTAATACGATTTTCTTTTTAAATATATTGAAATCATATTTGCAACATTAAAAATATAATACAATTATAAATTATAAGAATCAAAAATGATCATAATTCACATTTTTTTTTTTTTATTAGTTATTAGATATTCTTAGAAAAATATAAAAAAAACCTTAGAATTTATAAAAAAAAAAACAAATACTTTTAATTGACGTTATTGTAACATATAGACTATACGTCTATACAGTATAGACCAAATAGTATAGGTATACTTAGTAAGATTTTTACGAGATTATAAAAACTATATTATGCAATATGGAAATATTCATTAGGTCGACTACATAACTATATAGTTTTCAAAAATTTGGATATAAAATAATTTGGGAAAAAAATAAAATACAGGGTATTTTGGCCGATTTTTGAAGATTAATAATTTTAGTAATCAATTGATGCGCTTTATACAAATATATATATTTGAGATTAAAATTTGAACTTTTTAAAAAGACGTAATAGGTATTTTCCAGCAAATTTCAATGTTATAATAGCTAATATATTTAAGGCTCTTGAAATATATGATTTTTCAGGGGTTATACATAGTTAATTTTCTGTCAACTGCAGGCGCAACTTGACTTTGAGAGAGTAATAATTGATTATTAGCTAGGAGTTAAAATGGTTTTGAAATCAGAATAAACTGTATGTCTTTAACCCAAAACTTAAAGCTACAAAAATGTTTTAACAGTTTTTAAACCCAAAACCACAAAACCGAAATTTTTCAACCAATTTCGACCCACATTCTAGCGTTAGAGAACGAAACTCACAAATTCAATTTACGCACGAAAAGTAGATTTAGAATTAATAATAATTTAGATACTTTTATTGGTTTAATTTTAAAATATTTTAATTCATAGACAATTTTACCTTATATTGTTCGGAATACATTTTTCGTACCTATTTAAAATAATTATTAAAAATTAAAAATTGTGAATACTTAAATATTTAATCAATTTTTCTTGTACAAAATAAATACTATAATAGAATAAGGGTTGACAGACACTTTGTTATATTATATTGGTTATATTAAAAAAATTAAAACCGCGGACAGTTTGTATACTTGTATACAGTTAGTAGGTAATAACAAAATTTTCATGGTGGACAATTTGTAATATTTCAGGTAATGACAAATATTTCAAGGCAGACACTGCTGATTTGTACTTTAATCAATTATACCATTTTAGTAAAATAAAGTTATATTCATTTAACTTACATAAATACAAATACATATAAAAATATTATAGATATACCTACGTACATACAAATTAGTCCTGTATAATATACTTACAATAATTTGGCTAATGTATAGAACAACATATATTACGTTCATAATATTATTTTCCGATTTATAACAATTTTTTTCAGTAGTTTTCCCTACTGAGAAAATCAAAAATATACGTTTTTCAAAGCAAACTACATAAAACCTCCTATATAAGATTTTTAATCGAAAAATCCTACTAGAATCGCTCTATATACAAAAGACTGCATATATTAAAAACAATCAAATTTCAAAATATTTATAAAGACGAATGAAAAATTGTCAAAATTGTTTAAATTTTATCATATCAATACGATAAAAATTTGGTATAAAATTTAAGTTTCTAAAATTATAATTTTCCAATATATCAGATAACATATTAATATTATTTTAAAAACTAAACACTTTATGGGTAAATTTACTACATGATGTCTAATAATTTTATACATGAAAATCAAATTTTAATATAAAAATAAAGTAAGCGTTTCGTATATTAAAAGTAAGTATAATTTAGTATAATAATTTAAATTATACTAAATTTCACTTATTTAAACATGAAAAATAAAAATTATTTTTTGTCAAATGTGAACCATTTTAACTGAATATTTTTGGGTGGATTTAACTTGACTAATTGAACATGATTTTTTTCATTCATTTGCTCATCTATGAAGCACTACACGGTAATTTATGTTCTGATAAATGACAATAATTATAATATGTAGGTAGTAATAATAATTCGTACAATATATATCGTTTTCACGAAGACATATATATGTATCTACTCCACAACAGCAAAATACAAAGGGCAACATAAATTCGTTTTTACCGCACCATTAACTAGCCAACCCCAATAATTCATCAGTACCTAAGTATATTACTTTTTTAATTTTTTTTATTTAATATTGTTAATATCAATTGATGTGGTCGAAAAAATGTGCTTGTTACGAATTTAAATAGTAAAAAGTATACACATCTCAATGATATTATATTTTCCCGGTTCGCTCTAAAATGCTGTAATTCTCAAACGAACAGTTAAAAAGTGATTATTTCAGTTAAATGAATACATTATAAATGCGTCTAGATACATATATAATACATAATATATAAATTCTAATTAATTGTACATTTAACTTAAGTAGTATAGGTATTAACAATAATTTACTAATGAAAAATAATGTAGGTATATTTATTCTACAATGATCTTTAATTTTTTTTTCTTTGAAAGAGTAGGTGATTTGGAATTTATATATTAACGATATTAAATTGATTCTAGTTGGTACTTTTGAAACATTATTCATTTGATTTTCCCAGTAGTTTTCTTAATTATAAAAAAATTACATTTTAAACGGTGTATAAAGGTATGAAGTCTTTTATAAATGTAAAAAAAAATAACATAATAACAAATAAAATTATAATATTTTTTTTAATTGACTATCTAAAGGTTATTTTATTTTATCTTAATACTGACATGACTTTTTTTATTATACTCTTGCATTATTTATTATATTTTAAATCTTGAAATCCAAAGAAAAAAGAAAAAATACTATTCTAATTTAAAAAAAAAATATATTATTGCCCTCTTTTAAAGAAAATTTTTGAAAAAATGTTTGGTATATAAAATATTTTGATATAAATCTATAATGTTTGGTCGTTAATTTTCAAAAAAACATTTTAAAATATGAATAATTATAATATTTGTTTATTGGATTCAATGATAAAAGTATTACCTAAGCTTTATGGGTCTACATTAAAGACGTAATCCAATAACAAAAGTTTACTATCTCAGAAAGACTTTCAGAAAAAATCGAATAGGTAACCATATATTTATATTGATCAATGTGTGCGTGCTGAGTTTATACTTGAGTCGATTACGTGCTCCCCGCGTGTTTTCGGGGAAATGCTTGTATATTAATATGACAAGACAAGTGTCGAGAACAATTTAGTACCCTTAAGGCTAAGGCTTAGCTGTGTACAGTATATAGTTGCAAAATTAATAGTATTTGTTGAAAAGGAGACACGATTCTAAATTTAATAATTTAATTATCGTTATATATATATATATAGCATGAACTTGCACGACAGACTCCGAAATTAACATATATTATACAATGATTATAGACACTTTTTTTTAAATTTTTGATTCAGAACCTATAAAATATAAAATAACCTATAACCTATAAAATAAAGAGTTTTCTTTTTGATGTCTGTATATAAAGTTTTTGATGTGGAAAAAATGGCGAAAAGTTTTGAATCATAGGACTTCCTAATAAAAAATGTCATCTAGTCGGTTCTTTATAGAAGTCATATTTTGATTTTTCGGTAATTTTACCATGCGTAAAGGAAAACGATCAAATAATCCATGAAAACAACGTGTTCATGATAAAATTTATTTTGATTATTTTGTGATAATTCGAAAAATAATAACCCTGCATGTTCTAACTTTACATCAAATGGTAAATAATAATTATTGTAAATGCTACTTATTATTATTATTATATATTTATGTGGTAAAATATTCAACTACGTTTGATCACTTTAGTTTAAATTCATTTTATTACATTGAACTTCACTAAGAATTATTTTACTTTATTATTTAATATTACGGACATAGACTAATAAATTATTTACAATGATAAATAATAATGATATAAATTATAAAAGAGAAATAATATTAAAACTACTAAACAAATTTAAATTAAAAGAGATTTAACAAAACAAGATATAACAAAATTAACAATTAGTAATAATAATTAAAAGAAAAACAATTAAATAAATAACTATTTATTCAAGCCATTACCAATTTTCCCAAGTTCTTACTTCTTAACCTTTTTAAATGGAGATTTATATCTTTGCTTTCATATCTAAAATAATCTAAAATTCTAGGTACCCTGTCCATACAGTAGTGTAGCTGGAAAAATTGGGAAAGGAGAATTTATAATTTTTAATTTATCAAATATATTTTAATAATTTTCTAATCCCTCAAAGAAATTTCCCTCTAAATAAATGTTTTGAAAAATATAAAAAAATGTATGATTCGTACCGTTAAAAACATTAGGTATTTATATTTGTATTATATTTCCTTCTTTTGTCATATAACAATACAATATTAAAACATTAAATTATTTCAACTTAACCTAGTCTTAAGAACTATGTTTGTTGGAAATTTTTGGGAAACATGAAAAAATGAATGATTAAAGAAAATAGAATTTGTGAAAACTGTCATCGCAACGTGTTACAAAAAAACGATTCAAATTTCATATTTTGAATCCCTAAAACCAAAAGTAAAAAAAGTCATTATGGTTAAAAATGATTATAAAATAAATAATATAATTATATACCTATGACTATTTGAAGTAAACATTATCAAGTTCAGCTGCTAGTGGGACGGACCCACTACCTACCTATATGTAGTGCATTAGATACATGCAGTGTATTATTGCCTATTAGTATCACGTATGTTAAGATTTATATTTCAAATTTAATATTTCCGTTAGAATTTATAAATGTATAACAAAACTAAATGTTAAAATTGAACAGTTTTTTGTCTGATATAATTATCCAGCTAAAAAAAAGTGATTTTTCTCAATTCATCATCCATTTTTTAATTCCACATCTTAGTTATCTATCTTTATTTGTATATCTAGATGAAATCTGGTGATGTTGCCTTTATTTACATGTTTTGTAATGTTGTCTAGTCTCGACGCTGCATAATATTATAATATACAATTACATATTACACAAATCCGTTCTTAATAATTGAATGGCTATTTGTTTTACGCACGAAAACTGTCGACGACAATATTATTTATTATACTACCACACCGCCAACTCTGCAGTAGGTAGGTATATATACCGCCCATCGTCGATAGAAGTTAGCGCGGTATATACCTGCAACCCGGTCCAAAAATAATCTGTCTATATACTGCTATATACGTTTTGACAGTAAATGTAGTTCATGAATATATTAATCAATAATCGTTGCTTAAAATATAATATGTATATCTATTTCTAGTGCATTCGAGTGTACATTACGTGCCGACAAGAAATTATTTCCTAGACGGTAAATTTTCGATTTTTTTTTTTTTTTTCTACATCCTTAACCTCCGCACATAATTCCATACATATGTTACATGTATGATATGTCTAATTTCTCGAATATTATAAATGGAATGATCGTGTGTGGTTCGGTACGGTACGCTGTTTTTGCCTTTCGGTCGAACCGTATATATTTGGTATAATATATACCTATTATAATAATATTAGATTATTATTGATAGTCAAAGTATACATACAATTTTTCAAATATTTCGTATAACACGATATAGTATTGTAAAAGAAGTTATAATAAATATTTTATAGTATACCAACGCGCGCGTGTATATGTACATAATGCCATGTTTTCTTACGTCGTCCGATGGGTCGATAAATCTTCGTGTTTTTTTTTTTTTTAGGACTTCGCATATACGAAGTACACTCGAGCGATCGTTGTACGAGACGTGATTTAGTACGCATTGCTTATCAAGCAGACAGACGACGAGGACATATTATAACTTGGTCGGTTAAACTTTCACTTAACATTGTATTATTATTATTATTATATTCGAGATGTTATCAAAACAATTATTTCGTTAACGCGCCTACGTTAAATGTAATATTATATATAAAAAAAAAAAAAAAAAACTTCCCCGATTACCCTTACATACACCCGAGTTGATATTCTCAGATAAATCATTATGCGTTAATAACATTATAATAATACGGTTCGTGCGGTATAATTATTAACACGCGTTGACTACGAAAAATACGCGTACACATTCCCAGCGATTATACATATTATACAATAAATAATAAAATCGGCGAAATTATATGCCTGCAGCATTTTTTTATCTATTCCAATTTTTGTCAATCTTCTAAGGAAAAAAGTTTTAAAATAAATGAATCGTCGAAAAACCAAATAAATATATAGTAACTTATATATGTTTACTTCATTGGCCAAAACGAAAAATTATAAGTCAACTTTAAATAACTCATATTCGTGGAACGTTTGTTAAAAACCAATTTCTTAATACGGTTTTCGTCTTTGACCGACCGCTGACGTCAATATTCCCAAGACTGGTACATTATCGAACGATACAATCTTATTCACTTTCCGATAGAAAATTACAGCTAATTGGTATTTTAACGGGAACACTAAAATTTTTCAGTAATATTTTAATACGCAAAGAAAAAATTCTAAAATTGACGTAAAAGGGTAAAATTCCTGTTTTGTTATTTCTTCGTCATTTCGAAAATAATAATTCTTAAATCTTGAAATTTTCATAGAAAATATAATTTAGTACTGTATTGACAGTACTAATTATTTTAGATATCCATTTGCCTACAATTAACTCGTGTTTTATTATTATGAATAATGAAAATCCAGCCGGTATAAAGTTATTGATTTTACAATGATGTGGTTTTTCGATATTAAGCGGAGCGAAAATCTATTGCTTTTACAATTCAATGTGAATTTTTTTTGTGTATACACTTTTTCCAGTAGGAGTTTTGGAGTAAAAATCATTTTTGATTCTAAAGAAAAACTACTTTTTATAACGGAAATATTTTATAAATTTAAGGAAAATATCAAATAAAATTGTTATGAATAGGTACCTACTTTTAAAAAAAATTATATTACTATACCGAACTTTGCTCGGAATGCCTTTCGAATGTAATGACTTATCAATTTGTTTTCAAATTGAAAATTATAATGATACACTATATTCTGTCCGAGGACCAAAAGAGACCATCTGTATTTAGACGATTTTTTTTTTTTTGTATTATATTAGGTATATATTATATATCACACAATATCACATAGTGGAATTAATTAAAAAAAAAAAAAAATCACATTTGAAGTAGTGTCAAAAAAATCATTCTATACGATTTGTATACCATTTTTGCGGCTTTTTTTTATTTAATAGGCGTTTTTGGGGAAAAGGAATTGGTCGTTATATAGGTATCGCCAGCTTGATTTATTGCACCAGAAAATTCGCGAAATTCCGTAGACACTACTTGAAAAACGGGATAGACGGTTGGGAAGAAAAAAAAATAAACTAACTGCTAAAAACCGCTTCTTTTTATTATTGCCGCCGGAACTGACTACTGATCCCGCGGGCACGCAGGTGTGCACATATACGAATTTCATTTATAAATCATACTGACAACATTTTGAAATATCGCACCGACACTCTACAATTAGATAAGAGATCGTAAAATACCAAAATAAAACATTATTAAATACCTATTTATTTTGTATAATAACATAATGGTATGTATATATAATATGTGTTATATTCGTCTTCCTACGGTGCAGTATAATATAATACGATTATCGTATAATATATGCATTTATTTTTTTGTTACTGCACGCTGTAGTGCGATATACAGAGTGATCGAAATTTCATTTTACAACAATTTTCCGAAATAAAAAATAAATAGAGAAAATGTTATCGTACGAAAGTGTCATAAATTACAATAAATTATACGCCTTTTTTCGGTTGGTTTTGTTTGCTATAATTGTTTTAATAAAATAAGAACCCCTACTATAGGTATTATATTTCTATTATCTCTGCATAACTTACATAATAATTTTTCCATGGAAAAACTTTTTGTTGGAGAAAAAGCGTTCCAAGTGTGTCGGGACAACAGAACATAATCCTCAAAAACCGGACGTATGATCACCCAATATTATAAGCCATATTGCGATTTTCAGGAGACAATATAAATATATAAAGAAGTTAATGAAGAAAAGCCTTTAATTAAAACATAAAATTTAATAAAAATTATTTTAACTCTTTCAGTTTAAAGTTAAAATGAAAAAAAAAATATTTACTTGACTCGGTTAAAAAAATGTTCAAAAAAAAATGAGAATAGGTAATTTAAAAAATCCGGTCAATAGGGGGTGAAACTTGGAAATGATAATTGGAAAAATGATACTGTCTATTATATATTTTGGACAAAATAAATTAAAAGTTTGGAAAATTGATACTATGCAATATTCTGTTTTCAGTAGTTTCACGATTAGTTAATTTTTAAGTGTACTTCTTTCGGTCGTACATAGTATAAAATTCGGGCCGGGCAACTCGCTCGCTTCATTCACTCAGTCAGTAGCGGCTCGTGGGTGATATATCTGGTGGTACACAAATTAAAAAATACTAATAACAAATATATTGACAGTATTATATTATGTTATTTTCACTAAAATGTCGATATTACACTGTAATAACAAACGTGACGTCATTCACAATAATTATTAAAAACATACCTACATTCATATAAACTATTATTGAATTTACCTTATATGGCTATATTTGGGGTGGCCGACCCCAAATAGTTGGGAGAGAAGGCGAAGGAGAAGAAGAAGACCTTATATGGCTATATTACATTACCTATACTAAATTTGCGGAGAGTTTAAGAATGCGCAGAAACCAAAATTTTCGTTTTACCTCACCGTAACATCATCTATCGGCTACTCGCCATCCAAAATATCACGTGCTGGCTGCACTGATCAGTAGGTTATAGTATGTAATTTTGTCGCGGAGAGGGGATAGCCGCCCAAAGATAACGGAGCTATCCGAATTTTTGTCAGTCGGGTGCGCGAAACACTCCTATCCTCTCCGCGAACAGAGTATAGATAAGTGATATCCTTATGACCAATGAATGTTGGAATTTTTTCTCAGGATTCGAAAACTCTTTTCAATAATGTCTTTTTCGTTTTTGTTTAACGTTTAATTACGTTTTTCAATTTTTAGTTTTCTTCTTCATTTTCGTTCAGTTTTAAACATATTTCAGTTAAATGTTTTCGTTAAAAATAAAAAACATTTGTTAACGTTAATATTTGTGTTTACGTTTCATATAAAAGTTTTTAATTTAGAATACATAATTAAACATCTACAACTAGATATTTATAATAGACAATTAATAACAATTGTTTATAATTATTTAATTATTTACAGTGTTTGGAACTTTCATTCGTGTAAATTTTAATCGGGTCTACCAAGTTTTTAAATTTTTAAATTCGTTACAATCCGAAAATATATGACCTAATATGGACCTATTTATATGAAATTAGGTAGGTACATGGATTTTAAATCATCGTTAATAGTTGGTAATTGGTAAATTGTATTTGCGAAAAGGTCAATATTTTAGATTATGTTTTAACTTTGATAAGTGATACTAAATAAGTAATAATATTTGCGTAATGAACATAAAAATGGTCATGCATTCGATATTATGCTATAATAATAAAAGATGGATATAAAGTCTTTGAGATTGTACACGAAATTTTCTTCAAATATTTTCTAATATGTAGGCAATGTTTCACTATTTTATTACTGTTTGGAATTCACTTTTTGTCACGATTGAATCAATTCATACAATTATTAATTTTTTAGTGATCACTTTATAAAAATGTCAAATATCCGGTGTATAAAACAATTACACTCATTACAAATTAAATATCTGGCGAATAAAACAATTAAACTTATTACAAATTTAAGTCTACAATCAATGAGTCACACGTAGTACATAAAATAAACAATTAGATCGACTGGTGCAACTGGAACGCATCGACCAACGGTATTGCCAATGGCGTATTTACGGGGAGTGATCTGGTTGATATGTCACCCCTGAGCCATTTTTTTTAAATTAATTACAATTTTTTTTTTTAACTCAGCCGTAACCGTATTTGTAATCATGTGTGTTATCAGTAGTAAATCGTGTATTGTATTTTTTGTGATTGTAAATATAAATAAGTGATGTTCATTTTGTACACCTAATCTATAAATGATTTAGTAATGCTAAACATCCATCACAATATGCATGTGAGTATAGAAGAAATGTTGAATAAAATGTCTCAAAAACTCCGTAGAATGGACATTATTTTGTAATATAACAAATTGTCAAATAAATAATTTGATAATAAAAAATTATAAGTACCAAAATAAGTTTATTACATAGTAAACAATAAACAGTATGAATAGAAAAAACCAGCGTCATGTTGAAAAATATAGCATGACGTATAAATGCATGACGTGAGTGTAATATAGCGAATAAGGGAATCCGGAGAGGGGGTGTAGAGGAATGCGTAGAAAAAAATAAAAGCCGGTAGTTTCCGAATTGCATGCGGCGTTTAAAATGGATCTGTCCGAATTACATGCAGTGTTTAATGTAAAAATATAATTGATGTAGATAAATGTGACATAATATAAACATTTTTAAAATGTATTTATATTATTAAGACCTATTAGGAAAAAATAATAAGTACGATTATGTCACAATATGAAAAATACAAATTTGAAGAATTGAAAAACGAAATATTAAAAAATGTCATGAAATGAAAATAAATAGAAAAAGGGAAGTAAAAGAGACTATAAAAATATAAATATATAAATACTATAAAATATACAAATATATTAAAATAATATATTGTAATATATTATAAAAATACGATAATAGATGGATATAAAAATATAATTAGAATATTATAATTATATATTATAAGAATGGTAATATGCGGAAATAACGTATTTAGATATATAATTGATGTATGGGTATTATTATTCGGTAGTCGGGGTTATTGTGAAAGATTGGTATATAAATAAATATACAATGGACAGGGTATGTTTTATAGAAGTAAAAGGGACGGTAAATATTATGATATCTTGAATGAATGTCCTATTCGTCTGCACACGAATCTGGTAGAAAGGGACAATAATACTTATTATATGGGTTAGATGGACACCCTGCTGCGTACACGCACCTCGTCGTGTAAAATTACATATTTTCAAAGACAAGATACACAATGTGTATATTTATTTTACGTTTGGAGCCTAAATATTATTTTTTAATCATTTCATGACTTTAGTGTAGTAGAGTTAGATAGGGAGATAAAATTAAGGTGAATATAAACTTACGTACCTTTTGTGGATTGAAGTTCTAGACGTTCTACGTTGAAATACAAAGAAGTTTGTATATAGTGTATTTAACACGTAAATAGGATCAAATATGAAAGATTCGTAGGTTCGATGAATGTAACCACGCTATCGATTGTATTACCTCAATGAAATCTAGTACGAGAGAGTAGTGGAATGCTTACTTTGTCTATTTCAACTACAGAGGTTGCTGCAGCGAATTGCCACGGAATGTGCAATTTTTCGATCCACAGTGCTTAAACAGATATTTGGCGAGCGCAATTAAGCTGAAGCCATGTAAGTAAGTTTAATTTTGAACCAAAACACGCCTTCTGTGAGACAAAATAGAGGAAATAAAAATTAAGTTGGATATATGTAAAATATAGGATTTTCTACTTGTCTATTTCAACTGCAGAGGTTGCTGCAGCAAATTGCCACGGAATGTGCAACATTTTGGTCCACAGTGTTTAAACAGATATTTGGCGAGCGCAATTAAGCTGAAGCCATGTAAGTAAGTTTAATTCTGAACCAAAACACGCCTTCTGTGAGACAAAATAGAGGAAATAAAAATTAAGTTGGATATATGTAAAATATAGGATTTTCTACTTGTCTATTTCAACTACAGAGGTTGCTGCAGCGAATTGCCACGGAATGTGAAATTTTTTGGTCCACAGTGTTTAAACAGATATTTGGCGAGCGCAATTAAACTGAAGCCATGTAAGTAAGTTTAATTCTGAACCAAAAAATGCCTTCTGTGAGACAAAGTAGAGAAAATGAAGATCGAATTGGATATATTTAAAATATTGGATTTTCTATTTGTCTATTTCAACTACAGAGGTTGCTGCAACGAATTGCCACGGAATGTGCAACTTTTTGGTCCACAGTGTTTAAACAGATATTTGGCGAGCGCAATTAAGCTGAAGCCATGTAAGTAAGTTTAATTCTGAACCAAAAAACGCCTTCTGTGAGAAAAAATAGAGGAAAATAATGGATTAATAATCGTTGATTTGTAGATTAGATATAGTGGGTAAGAGAGTACTATAAATAAGTGAAATGCAAATTTAGAGTATAATACAGATATTTGAATCGATAACAATGCACCAGAAAGGATGAAAGAAAATAGAGCCACCACACGTAATATTTTAATAAAAAATCAAAATATATACGTGCTATGATATGCTCAAAAAAAGGTACCTACACGAGTATACGTCCCGGTATTTAGGATAATACGACTCTCTTATACCGACGCTATGACGGCGAGATGACTCGTCGTCGCAGCGTAGGACAGAGCATACGTAAAATTCTAAGTAACGAAATAAAAACTGTTGTGAGAAAAGAGAGAGAGTGTTCAATAGTGTTGTTGCGATGTCTTTATATAACCTAGATGTGAGTGATCGTCTATCCCCTCCGATTCGTATACGGGAAGGGGATTATTTACTTGTTTTATTAGCAGCTGATAATTATTGCGTCGTACTGTGTACGTGGCATATGAGAATTTAAAAAAATATAAGTTGATATTTGAAACATTAAAGTAATACGTAATACAATATACGTGGCACGTTAAAATCGAATATTGTAGTTTTAATATGATCAACTGACAACGTCGCGTTATAAACGCGGGATTTTTGAATAAAATATGAGCGGTTTATTTGAATTTATGTTGGGTATATTACTTGAATTTGGTGCATTGTTGTTCAATTTTATTGTATCTGGTTCGTTTATTTTATAAGTACGATAATATTATTATATTACAATTTTCTATGTATTACAAAAACAAACTTTTTTTTTATAATAATAATTAATGTAATGTGACGTAATTTAAAAATTTTAAAAATCAAAACATTTTTAACCACACCAGTGATTAATTTTTATCGACAGTTCTAAGTCTGCTAAATTGGAAATGAAAGTGTTACATATAGTTAAGTTTTTAGTTAGTTAAATAGACTTATTTTAAATAAGTACAACATGCAAGTCGGACACACCCATTTTAAAAGCTACATTATGCAATTTGGCCGTTTTTTTTTTATTTTTGGCATGCAACTCGAATGCTCCGTTTTTTTCTGATATCACCCTCCAGACGGAAATCGCAAATACGCTACTGGGTGTTACCACCAATAATTGGTAATTTTACTACAAATAGGTGTTTTAACTCTTAAAACATTTTAAAATTCATTTTCGTTGGTTTTTCGTACTTATTTTTATATAACTATTCATATAAATATGATAATACAACTTTACAAATTGATACGGGATACGGGACTATTTATAGATTACTTTTAAAATTTATGAAAACCTTTTATAATGGTTTCATTTTCATTTTTAAAATTTTTCAAAATAATATAAAAATGGCCTATACAGAACCTCCTTAAAATGAACAGTATGGATCTTAAAAGCAATATTTTCGTTTAATGATTCCGGTTTCATTTTTTCAATATTTTGTTTTTGTTATACGTTTTTTATATCGGTTTCATATTGTTTTATTTTCGTTACGTTTTTGATTGCTTTTTTTTATACTTTTCCGTTTTTAACACGTTTTGAAAGCTAAGTTTTTTTGAATTTCGACGAGTTTCCCGCAAAAACACAATGTGGTTAGACGAAATCACCTAAGCAAACCGATTTGCTACGACGGATACTGTATGATCACGAACAAATTTCCGTTGTAACTTACTCAAACAAGTAATCTGTTTTATATATATATACGTACCTCTTATAATTTTTCTATATATATGATATAGTATGATTTTGACGAGTAAAGAAAAAATTGAGTTCTCTGAGTACAAAAAAATCATAAACCTTTTAAAAACCTTTCGATGAAAACATTCCACATATATACAATAACTACATTTCAAGTTTCAATTTCCATGTGAATCTTACAATCATTCACCCTTCCCTTCTAAAAGTTTGATTTTCACTTCTTCAAATGCTTTACTATATATAAACTTATACCTATACTGGCTATAATATATATAAATAATAGGTGTGTATTCGATTATCAAACACCGCCGGCAGTGACAGTTTTGATATAAATCGAAATCAAAACGTCTAACGACTATTATACCGGTTAAGTGATTTACACTACATTTCAGTTGCAGACTGCAATACACGTGTATAATAATATATTTTCAAAAATATAATAATACCGATCTGAGGAAGAATAGATGCATTTTACTACCTAGGTACCTATTCCCTCGTAGATAAAAATGTATATGATACATCCCTGAAAAACAATCATAATACACAATGACTGTGAGATTTAAGTTAGCACATTTTTTAACTTGTTAAATTAAATTGATAAGTGATAACCTAAGTCGAATTAAAAATTTCAACTCACTTTTATATTTAATTATAACTTTAAATAAGGTAGAAAAAGCTCATTCAACAATAGTACTAAATTCCTGGTTCTATAAGTATTTTTAATTAATTTATGAAATAAAAATTAATATAATAATATAATATAATTTCATAATAATTTTTTAAAACAATTTGTTTTTCTTTATAAATTATAATTTTTTTTTATACATATTTTATATATAAAAGTCGAATAATAAATTTCAATTACAAGTATAGGTATAAAACGAATAGAACATAATATATATTTTATATTTGAATTTATTATAATGAACAAAAATTGTATGGGTGGATCGAACTCAAAATGTATGTGTCCATCTTAACTCGAAATGAACTATGAATTTTAAAAATTAAAAGTTTTCACGAATCCCGAACAGAACTTTAGTTGTGTGTCAACTTAAACCAGTGTCATCCCGAAGAAATATTAAAGATGGGGAGGGTGTGCCATCAGATAAAAAAAATGGCATCGATTATTTCTGGTCATTAGTTTAGTGTTGAACTCGAACCCATATTCAAAAATGTTCGGATTCCAATAGTCCGTCCAAGTTCGAATTTTTCGATCAAGTTTCCACCAACCACCTCTAAAAAGTTTTTAATTTTGATATTGGGTGTGATCAAAACGAAAAGACGACATCTCGATTATTACATTAATATCTAATCAATATCGAAAAAGATCGGTCGAGTTAAATTAAATTAATATACCTAAGTAAATACAAGTTTAATTTTTGGTATACTTTAAGTTTATACCCATATATAAAAATAAGTAAAGTAAAAATTAAAGGAAAAAATGTAACTTGACTTGACATTGGTGGTTATTGAAAGGAATCAGAGGGCATGTCCCATATCTGAATATGTAGTTAATAAACATTTTTTTAAAGATAAATTTGGAATTCTGGCTGAATTTTGTTCTTTCCACAAAATTAATTCTATATATTTATAGACACCCACGTTCACTTAGTAAACAAAAAATTAGAATTTAAAGAAATTCACATCCACATTTGCTGTCTCCGTCTATATTAATTTATATAATTATAATGACTCATCCTATATTAATAATTATTATTAAATACTCATTAATGAGAAATATACTATAACAACGATACGAAATCCTTTAATAGTATTAATACTTGGTTGCCTATTTATACCTACCTTTAATTTAGAATTTATACTATAAACACTGTTATTAAATAGCAAAAACCATTTTTTTTTTTTAAGGTAACTCCTACCTAACATATTTGTAAATATCGTTCATTAAATAATTGACAGCGTTTATTACCTTCTTCGATTCTTCAGCCACTAATAATATGGATATTATGATTTTTAGTAGATCTTTTCAAAATATATAAACAAAAAAAATATGCTGAATATTTTCATCTAACACGATATAATTATTATAAGATGTGACATTACCTACTGCATAAATATCCAAATCTTTAACCTTTCGATAGTGTTTTGTACACTTTTCAGGTACCTGGATTTGACTTACCTATATTTTATTTTAATTATATTTTAATGAATTGGCGAAACTTTCTTACATTTTCATTCGTGCTGAAAAACTTAACAACGCAATATAAAACAATGTACCTACCGCATATATTTCGTACCGAAAAATATATTTGTTAATATTGTAAATATTAAATAATACGTATTTGTTAGTTGTAGAAATACCTAAGTTTAGACGGAACGTCCAGAACAGAACCGAAGTCTTAATGTTCGTTTTCAACTGGACTTTATAAATTTATTTATTTGTTATATATTGTATTGTTGTATTTGCACGACCATATAAATGGCACTTGAAATAAATTGATTATTTACCAAATATCTATATATCCATAAACTATAACATGAATCTCCAAAGTGTTTTTATTCGAGAGACATATGAAAAATTTAAAACACTTAACGGGTCAAAATGATATAAATATATATTAGTTTTTTACAGAAATATTTATTGTATTTCTGTAATTTAAAAAATTAAAAAATATAAGTATATATTTTTGATAATAATTTTACATATTTTAATACTATAATATATTATATAGTCTCCGTATATTATACAGATATCTTACCTAGTAACTTTTATAATATCTAATGTTTATACATTTTTAAAAATTTCGAACTAAATATAATATTACAGTTTTCATTATTTCCTGTGTATCAGACTATAGTGTATTAATTAATCGTATAACGAAAAAAAAAATAATACTATTTTATAACATACACTATAATATCGATAGTGTTATAGGTAAAAAAAAAAAATAAAAGTTTCTGTTAAATTTAATTTAATAATATAGTGAAAAATATCAAATAAATAGAAAAAGCAATTAACTCTCAAAAAATAAAACTATTCAGAGAATTATTTAAATTCGTGGTAAATTTCAGAACAATCTAAATTTTGACAACTACCAACAATACATGAACTGTAGGAATATAACCCTAGTTTTGATGGGAGTTTAGAAAGGCGAAATAAATATTGTAAAATCGAGAGTTTTGTGAATTTTACCGATAATAGAATATCTGTAAAAAATGATTCAAATATTCTAAAGTCAATACAAAGAAGGTATACCTACTATAAAGTCTGTATACAGATGGTACACAAATGTATGTGTTCATATTTCTTTATAAAATAAAATATTCAGTTTGGAGGTATATTCTTCTTAAATGTATAAAATATATTCACCATTGGACCTAATGTGATATTTTGTATAATCCTGCAGGAAATGTCTATATTTATTATTATACACGAATATATTTAATACGCACTTCTATATCTGTGATTCTAAACCTTTTCAATCCGCATCCAAAATATTCTACGAGACATTTTCACTAGGCGACAAATAAACATTTTCAAAAAATATATTGTCTTGTCAATATGCTCATCTCAGATTTTTGTTACCCAAAAAAAATAAAAGTAATTGAAAACTTATAGTTTTAAAAATAGACTTAAAGAAAAAAAGGGTAACAATATTTACCTAAATTAAAATTTAATTATTTTACTTTTAATAATAACAACTACTCAAAAACTACAATAGGCCGCTTTAATACATTTTAAAAGTAATCTATAAATAGTTCTGTGTCCATACTACTTTGTATTGTTGTGAAATCAATAATATTTATCAAGAACATGTTTACGAAGAACAAACGAAAATACATTTTAAAATGACTTAAGAGTTTATATAATATAAATATTTATAAGACATTTCAGATACAATCTCATAGACTTTTTACCCTTATAGCACAATTTTGAATGTACAAATTATTTTTTTTTTTTTTTGTTTTTAAAATCGCTGAAATATTTTTGATAATTAATATTTTGCAATGTCATTTATCTGATGAGATCGTCTCTAAAATGTCGTTTTACTACAAATTTCAACATAAGTGTTGTAACTCTAAAATAACTTTAAGAGCGCACCACGGATGTTGTAGATGCAATTTGCATGAAATTTTAAAAAAAATTAAAATCCAAAAATTAAAAAATATTTTTATATATTTTAAAAGTAGTTCAAAAATATTCCCAATTTTTTATTATTGTGTAATAATGATATTTAATTTTTTAAAACACATATAAAAAGTGTTTTCGCATTTCCAATACTATATATAAGTATTGAATAAATATCAATAACAATGTCAACAATTTTGGTACCAATAAAAAGATAAAAACATAAACTATGATTATATTTACTTTTAATTAATTTTATCATTTTCTATAAATTGTTGAAAAACATAAAAAAAATGTTATTTGCAAAATTTTATATAAACTACAATTTAAAAAACTAGCATACGATCATAGTTTAAGTTCTCATTTTTTTTTTTTGATATCAATATCAATAAGTAAGCATGTTTCCGTCATGTTTTGAATATATTGTATCCCTTTATAAGGGGACGCTACACACTCGTTTTAAAAGAGTTGTGTGTATATAGGCAATTTTTAAGAAATTTTTAAAAATATAAAAATATAATAAATTAAAGTAATATAAAATTGGTCTTGTGTCTATATACACTTTTATTGTTGTATAATCACGATATTTATTTAAAAAACATATTTAAGCAAAAGTTTTAAAATAGGTTTTTAAATAATTTTAGAGTAAACATACCTATTATCAAATCAATAAAATACAACATTTTGGTGTAAATTTAAGTTTTTTAACTTATTATTATGAAACAAAAGTTATTGCAGTTTTGAAGTTTTTTACATTTTTAAGCTTAAAATATACTTTTAAAAATTTAAAAATCCGAAATAAAGTTCACTCCAAAATGTGATCTTCTATCGATTTGATAATAGGTATTTTAACTCTAAATTCACTTTAAGAATCCGTTTTAACAAATTTGCCTAAACATGTTTTAATCGCTGAAAATCGTCGGTATTTTTGTGTACATTTTTTTACTACTGAAAATTTTTGGTGTGGCGTCCTGTTAACAATAATGTAGTTATAATATACATTACGGAAAATATGTTATTACATATATAAATATATATATTGTAGTGATAAAATTATTCAAATCCATATATTTATAATTACTTTTAACTAATTTAAGTTGGTTCGGTTATTTTATTTTTTTTGAGGATTATTAGTGAGATAACCTAACTTAAATTAAATTTTCGAAAAATTAGTCAACTTTCTAATCCCTCCCCCACGCTCAGGTTTGAATAGTCATTTAAACGGTTCCGTATTATTATATAATATATTATAATGATTGCCGTCGGCCGAAGATTTGGTGCACATGATAAGGATTAGCTGATACGAGGCAGCGTCGAAAAACCCTCTCGAGGACATAAATTATTCGTACTCCGCTCCCCCATCACAGCATCTTTGCCGCGGAGAAAATTTTCTGGGAAAACGTCATTATTCAAAAATACGCTCGTGCACGCAATGCATATATTTTCTGCAGTACTCACACTCACTTTTACAGAAAATATAAAACTTTGTCTCATATTATATTATTTTGCACAATCGTATCTTCGTCGTTTTTCCCCGTATAATGCACCAGCTATATATATATGCCCATGTACGATATATGTTAATTCTTGCGAAGCGACCGAAATGGTAATTGATAAAAGCCAGACGACTACTGAAAAGGGACAAGCGCGAGTGGGTCCCTCTCACGTTCGTGTCAGAATTTTCGGCAATAGATAATTCAAATTAACCGCCACAAAACACATAGTATCGCGTTGATTTGATTACAATATACACAAATAAACACAGGTTCCCAAACATTTCATAAGTTCAAACCACTGAAAAAAAGAAAGAAAAAAAAGAGTTTCTATTCTAAATCTATTGTTCCATACATACCTAGCTAGGTCTGTAAATATAGCTGTATACTTTGTATTGAGCGCGGGAAGAATCGCTCAATGGAATTTGTCCAGAAAATAATTGTTATTTTAAACTTTTGAATACTTGAACTTATACCGAATATGTACTTTAGTTATTCGCAGAATTACACGTGATAAAATAATATTCAAAAGTGATTTTTCCTATTTTGGGATATTATTAGGACAATTATAGATTTTTAGATTTTTATACCGTATGAAAATGGTGATGTTAGGTTTTATAAGACCTATAAGACCGGGACATTTAACACAAGATTAATCGTATGTTATTCTAAATGAATAAATATATTAAAAATGTTTATTCTTACACTGGTATATTGAATATTATACGGAATACCTATATAATTGTAAGTAATAGCACAGAACATATTATGTAATAGTATAAGCATATTATATACTATAGTTCATAATTTATGTGTATAATAGTTTATATACCTATACCAAATTTCGCTCAAAATCGTTTTAATAAAATGAATCATTTAATATTTCTTTCAAATTTAACATATCATACTAAGAGTATAACCTGTTCGTCAATCTAAGTGCTTCCACCACCTCCTACTCATCAGATTATATTTTTGTTTTTCTATATAACTATAAAATACCAGAATCTAAACACATCGTAGCAAACACGATAAGTGCAAAGTTCGTTTGCGTGGCTTAATTTATATCGCATGTTTATAAAAATATGCTATCAGACCTAACGAAAATGGGGTCAGTGGTGATTGCCCTTAGGCCGGGAGTTTATATGGGAGCCCAAGTTTATCCGAAAATCCCGTAAAACCTGAGTGCAAATTTGTATAATTCCGATTTTGTGTTAATGTTACATATTACATTTTGATTGGAAATATCGAACATGTATGTAAGAAGAAAACAAAATGTGGAGTCGTAGGTTACTCGTTGCCTTCGGTCCCAATTTTCTTTCCACGGCCCTGTATGCCATTCTAGACGATAACATTTGGCTGGTCAACAATCAGACATTATTTCGGCAAGGTATGATAAAAAAAAATACATATTTCGTATTAAATACCTATAATAATTCGATTCTATAAATATTACAAATTTACGAACAAATCGATAATAATTTAACTTATTGAATTCTCGTATACAGGTATACCTATCTACAATAAGTAATAACTGATTAAATAATTTCTTCTTGGTACAGATTTTATCTGTACATAAATACGAATAAGATTCAAAATTTATTTAACCTATACAAAAATAAAAATCAATAGCTTCCTCACTCCGATGGGAATAAAATGATTTCTTTAAAGTACTAACTAGATAGCAGTTTTTTTTTTACGCCTAAACAAACCACTGGAAAAATTAAAAAATTTTCTCTTAAAAACACCAACTATAAGAACCAATTTTCTATCGTTAACATACAAACTTCAAAACTTCTATTTGACTCTTTCCCAGTCGAAAAGTTGTACACAGAAAAAAATTTAAATAATCATCATTGTAAAATCAAACAAAATACTAATAAAAACGAAACAATATCAAGAACTTTAGAAATTCTCTGCAAAAACCATTGAAAATGTCGAATAAGAATTCTTTAGTTTTGAGCATACAAAATAAATAGAACAATAATTATTAAATAGTTAATCATATTATATTAAACATACCGAATAATTTAATAAAATAATAATAACTATATGGTTCTATTCAAATTTTTTATTGTAGACCAATATTTTTGTTATTTTTCATAACATTTCCATACAGCTTCCTCAAAAATAAAAATACATAATTTTTAAAAATTTCAGAATAATATCTATTTTAATATGGGAATATTTTTTCAAGATCTTTAAAAAAAATTCATTTAAAATGGTTAATTACTATTAACAATTGTTTATTTAATGTGTAAATAATTTACACAATTATTATGTATTAAAATTTAATCAGGCTTAAAATAATCAATTTTATAAGGTATACTTATCTATGGGCAATGGGCATCCATTAGGAGGTCAGGAGGGACATTTCCTCCCCTGGTGAATTTCAAAAACCATGTAAAACGAGATATTTATAAAAAATTGGAGTAATTTATTTGAAATAATATCAGTATGAAAAAATTACGTGATTAGATTAAACACCATTAGGTAGTTATTATAAATATAATATATGTCATATTGTTTCTCATCTGAATTTGTTAAATTATTTATTAGAATTTGGAATTAACTCGAGCAGTATTTTATTATATATTTTATTTATTTTTTTATTTTATTTTATTATATATATTTTTATTTTTCAATATTTTTTGAAATAATTGAAATGAAAAAAAAAAAATTTTAATCATATTCCTCTAAAAATAAAAATGCAATTATAACTCAACCAATATAAATTAAATCATAACGTTTTTGATTATCTAAATATTATATTGAAAACCAATGTTGCACAAATCAAATTTTTCATTATTTTTGACTATATATATATAAATGATTCTAATTAATTTGTATGCCTAAAGCATGGTTCTAAGCCTAAAATTTAGTTACAACTACTTCAAAAATTTGGAGTTTCTTATTTCTACTCATTTTCGGGGAATATTATTCCGCGGATTATTATTTCAAGGATTATTATTCCGATTACCGGTTTTAACAATGATTCGTTATCGGGTAATTCAATATTTAACCAATTTCAATACATTTTCTTTTCGTTTGAAAATCATAAAATAATAGTATGAATTTTTTTAATATGTTAGGTATTTTTAGTTAGAAAACTTTTGGAAAAATTACGAAATACAGTCCTTTTTCATAATTTATATTGTACATGAGAAAAAAAAACTACAATAAAGTCACTAGATATTCTGTATAATATTTAATAATCCACTGTATAACAGCAGTTCAGAAACAAAAATGATTTCGGTAAAAAAAGAAATACTACTAGGAAAATTGAAACTTTATCTCTTTGAAATTTAAATTGGTAAATTATACAGCTGAAAAATCGTTATCAAAAATTAAGAAATAAATAAACATAATTAAACTAAGAGATCGTCGTTTCACTCAAAATCTAATACCATTTTTCTTTGCACCTATACAATCATTTTAAAACTAATAATTTCAAATCAAAATACATCAATGATTGTATGTATTTCTAATTTAAAATGTCGTATAAAAATATATATACTATATAACACCGAAAAAAAATATTGTTGATAATATTAGCAATGTAATATTTTTAATAGTTAACATAGTTTAAGTTGTTATCTAGCATAATATCTTGTTTAGTGGATTATATGATTTGTAGAAATAATGTAACATATTATCAATTTGATAATTTACATTGTTAGTGTAAATTATACATAATATACCGTGTAAACATTTAAAATAACTATTATCATTTCTGCAATAGTTAATATTATATTAACAATATAATATTATTGGTAACTAGCGTCTGTTGATACAATGTAAGAACGTTTTAACCACTATTCAGCCATTGTGCATGTGTTTGCCGTTTAACGTGTTTGCGTTTATTGTATTTACTGTCTCGTGTTTGCGTTTATCGTGTTTGCCGTCTACGTATTTGCTGACTTAAGATTTAAGCCAAAAAGATGTATAATTATATCAAGAATTTAAAGGTAAAACAAAAATAAGATTTATTATATTTGTAAAGTTGTTGCTGGAGATTTACAAACTTTGTTGGTTCATTATAAAAAAAACCATTTGTGAACAATAAATAGTACCAATATTTAGGGAAATATGAAGAAATATTGAAATAACCATTAATTTAACCTGTATTTTTCATCATTTTTTGATAGTTTTTTCTGAGTATTTTTCAAAAATCGACATATTATATATTATTATCTTCAAAGTACATACTGAAAAAATTTTGTTCCAAAAAATGGGTACGGATGAAAAAATAAGATCATGTCGTCAAGTCTTCTGGTCGATAATTGCTCACAGAAAAATATAAAATAAAAAATATTTTACATCACTCATAATCTAAAATAGTAGGTATTATATTAATTTTTAGGGCATTGTTATTACTTGTTTCAGTATTTTTTCAGTGTAATATATTTATACGTTTTTAAATTCAATATTTTTTAGTTCTAAGAGAGAGGTCCAGTCCCCCTGAACCACCCCCCCCCCACGTAAATACGCTACTGGAATGAATACAGGGTTATTCTACTTATTACATGCTATTTTTGTACCTACTACTAAAAAAGTAACAAAAGATCATAATGGAAAAAAAAACCGAGTCAATTCAATTAAAGATTCAGAAAACAGTTTTATGATTTTTAAACATTCAGTTTCTGAAGTTGAAGAATATATCCATATACGTCAGGAAAAAAATCCAATTTAACCATTCATCATAATAGTTGGTACACCCATACCCAATCAAATAAAGTGATTGTTTTCTTTGATTCTCTAAAATATAAAGTTTTTACCATTTTATATGCGATTAATGCGTGCTTCGAGTTATTTTATTTATTTGATTTGAAATATCCATCTGAACCTTGTATTTTATGGTTATTTATTAAAAATTTTAACCAGCCCAAAATCACCGAAAAAATAACCGATCGTTACGCTCGCCAACTTCTTCCCGCGTACATTTATCTCAGTCAAATTACCATCTTGCATAATTTTATATTTATTGGCATGCATAACGTAATTTTTCGGGGAGAATATTAACAAAAAAAAAACGAAGCGAAAGACTAAATAAATATGGTACCTATCTATAGTCGATCAGGACTTGTTTGGGCCGGGCACTATAGAATAGATATACGGAAATTTCTCAATATACTGATATTTGTGGAAATCAATAAGTAAAATAACTAGTAATAATTTTAAATTCTAACCTATTTTTATTATATATTATAAATCTATTTTAATATTATTATTTATTTTACGATTACATGTAATTGATTGCATGTAATTACTATACGGCATACCTACACTATAATAATTAAGTTACTTATTAGCACAAATCATGTCGGTGTCTCATAAATAGCCAGACACCGACCCGCTGCCGCCAACAAGAGGGGTAATACCCATCCTTCACCCCCCCCCCACCACCACCAAATTACGTCATTGACTATAGGACAAATACTGTCCGATTTAAATACATATACATTTTTTTTATAAATATATAAGACAATTGTCTTTACCATTTTTTTTTAAATTGATATTACTTTATAGTACCCATTAAGTAGGTATTTAATATTTATTATTATTTAGTAATTAGTATGTTAATGGCTAAATTGAAAAAAAATATTCACTTTTTTGTATAGAATAGAAATTAAATAAGAAAAATAATATTATTTTTATACAATAATATCATACGTATATAGGTAACAATACTATAATAACAATATGTTCAACAATTTATTATTATATTTAACAATATATTAAATCTTAATAAATGTTTTTCAATATAAATCATAGTTTACATTTTTATTTTATATTTTTCATTAATACGATTATGGTTTATTAACAATATTATTCTCAATCGAATAATAAAATGTTGTTGGCTCTATATTAACAAGATTAGGTACTGTCAATTTAGTATATTTTTCTTATCAATATGATTATAATATTTCTTTACAATATTATTCTCAATTGAATAATAAAATGTTATTGGCTCTATATTAACAAGATTATTGTCAATTCAACATATATTTTAATTAATATGATTGTGGTTTTTTTTTCGGTGTATATTATCAGTAGCCACCCATATGGCCCATCCAAAAGCAATGGTGAAAAATGAGCGTGAAAAATGTTCGATTGACCACCCAATACCTTATTTTTCATTTCAGAAACTGCAGTACCTACGTGAAGTATTTACCTAATAGAATGATACATGCATAATAATATAATTCCGTAGTATACACGACATAATTACATCGCGACCATAATATCAATCAACCAATTTAAAATAATCAACATACGAAAATGCAACAGTTTCGGTAAAATATTAAATTTTCGATAAATATATACAATTATATATTGTATATACCTATATACATACTAACTATACGTTGATTTTTTTATTAATAGTTTTTATGCGTACAATTTTTTTAGAAAAAAAAAAAACATCGACCACTTTTAAATTAGTCTCGGTAATTTGATCCGCACGTAAAACTATTATTTTGTTCTATTATTATATATTCATCAGAAATACCTGATCGATTTACATAAATAAATAGCCAAATTATTATTAAATATTAATTAAATACCTCCGGGCAATCCGGCAGTGGTACGCTGTATAAACAGTTTTATTTAGGTATATATTATTTAGGTGCCTACCACTTGCCCGGTAATTACAATTAATATTGAATATTCAATCCAACCGCACTTTGCGGCATACCTATATATTATTTATACTGAAAATAAACAACGAAATAAAAATTATATAGGGCTAGTTTTTTTTTTTTTTTTTTTTTTTTTAACATACCTATACCTAAACTGATCAAAATTATAAATTATTATCATAATATACCGATTCGTCTTCGTAAACGATATAGTGCGAGTATATTAGCCTTATTATATTTATATAGGCAATATCTATCGTACTCATATTAGTAACTTATACATGTGAAAAACGTATTATTATAATAATAATTATACTAATAATCGATTGCCGAGATTGCAGTCAAACACCGATATAGTCACTACCACCGAAATCATTTAATATAATAAAATTATGTGCGAGATAATGTTATCGTAGAAATATGAAGTATAGCACTCAAACTTTGAAATTCAATGCAAAACTGAAACTTTATTATTATATATTAAATATTATACTCAACACGTAATAACCAAAGTATTTCAATAACTCGAAAACTTGTATTTTTTTTTTTTCGTTTTTCAGATAAGTAGTTTATATACTGTATTATTTGCTTTTTCTATACTCCGTATTAAAGTCATTGTAATTATAAAGTATAATATACTATAAGATACAGAGTTGTGATAAACGAAAATATATAAATGTATTTATTTTAAAAAAATTACAATTATTATAATATAATTCTAACTTATTATCTGGTAAAATTGATTGTCTCTCTTCATTAGAAAACTCAATATTAAAGTACCTACATATTGTACCATAACTTCGACCCTTTATTTATCTTATATTTATATATATATATATATATATAAATATTATAATATTATAATACCTATCCCTTATATTTATCCTTTTTTCGTCGAATAACTGATTATAATTCCCCCATATATAATTTAATGAGTCTCGCTAATGAGGACCCTCCTTCAATTTTTGATTGTAACTATATATTATTATTAACTGAATACTGATATTTATGCAATGTAATGTTTCTACTATAAATTTAATTTATACTTAATTGTTATAAATTATACTATATGTATTGATTGCATTACAAATCACTACTAATAATCGGGGATTTATATGGTAAATTACTCATTGGATTATTATTTGTGTGTCCCTTGTACTCTATCGTGAGATTTAATTTTATATTATGTGAATATCTATGATTGACATTTTTTCAGGAATGAATACCATTTTTTTATTTTTCGTTTTCGTTCTTGTTTATGAACATTTAAAATATCGTTTTCGTTTAAAGTTTCGATATTAAATCAATCAAGCTATTCAATTGCCATCAAACTTATCGTTAATAGTTACAGCGTCTGTTATCATTACCAAATGCTTTAGTTGATTTAACAATGAACAGTTTTTACAACACTAAGTTGCAAGTACATTTTTGCATACGGCAATCAAATAAATGGAATTTTAATCCATCGTTTTGTACTAAATATTTTATAACTTTAGTATAATATAGTTATTGTATATTCGTACCCGGAAATATAGATTAATAAAATATTAATAATAATAAATAAGCATAATGTAATTTATTATTTATCTGTAAAATCTATATAGTAGGTACCTACTTCAATCGTATAACATTAATATTTAATACCTATAACTTCCAGAGAACTAAACGTTTAAAATATTTTTAAGCCTATAATAAACCCTTTTATTTATTTACATTTTTATCATAAAATTGCATTACCTTACAAAATTTAATTTTTTTTTAGTTTTTCTAGTAAACATACAGATACGAAATATTATATATCTACTTTTAGATTCTAAGCACAGCGAGGAAAACATTGGTCTCACAATGATATTTTTTTTTCTGGATACAACTTTTCATGTAGAATCTAAGATGGAACTAGATAGGAATCCAAAAAACTATTTGAAGTATAGAACATATTTGATAGTGAATTTGGTAGGTACTTCAAAAAATTTATTTTAAAATTTCTCCGATAATGTTTTAAGCGTAAAGGAATATTATACTGAAAAATGTTTATAAATCAGAAAATAATAGTATAGGTACTTAAATTATATAAGTATAACATTATTTAATATATACAAAAATATCGTTATCGAGTGTAATGATATATTATCACTTTCATGTTAAAAACTACACTATTCTGTTAAAAAACCAAAGATATTAGAAAAGATGAACTAACTTCGACTACCTATTTATAATCTGAATAGTTTTTTTTTATATTAGAGAGTATTTTTGGAAAATAAATATTATTAAACATTAACGTTCAGTTACATTTTATAAATGTAACTTTTATAATAAAAAAACTCAGAAATGTCACAATATCCATGGGTACAATACATATATACTTATGCATATAATTATATTTTTGATAATTTTGGATTCTGAACGGTTTTACTATAATGTGTTTTTTTTATAAATTTTTAGATTCTGAGCTTAGCGAGGGAGCTATTGGTTTTTTAATGATGTTTATTTTTTTTATTTTTCTGTAAACACTTTTTCTACCAGAAGGACTGCTCCGATCTTTACAAGCTTACCCAGTTTCCGGTAGCAAATTGCATCTAGTTGGTACTTTAAGAAGATCATTTTTCAATTTTTTCAATAGTTTTTTAATGCGTAAGAAAAAACTACGAAAAAATTAGGTAAAAACGGCAAATATACGGTTTCGTCAAATCGTGAATTTTAATTTCTTCGTGATTTCGAAAATAATCACTTGAAAATCTTGAAATTTACATCAAATATTTAATTTAGTAATATATTTACGTTGATTAAGTTTTTTTTAATTTTTTTGCAATTTTGGGCTATTTATAGACATTTTAGTTTTCGAGATTTCTAAGTCCTTCCTAAAAGGAGTAATTTTCGGTTTTAAGTTCTGAAAATTTTATACAGCGTTAAATATACGTTATTCTAACTAAATTCAAAAAATCTTGAAAATCCGTAGTCACCATTTTTTTTTTATAGTCATTTTAATTTTTTCGACAAAATTATCAATTTTGAGGTATTTAAGTCCAAATAGTTGGTAAAATGAGATTTTAAGACCTGGAAAAATGTAGAATAACGTTTGTCGTGCATTAATTCAACTAAATTTACATAATATTTTGTTTGTTTTCAGTATGATATGTCATTAACTGAACATTCAATGAAATATACTGTATAATATTATGTACAGTAATAACTGTACCTACATGAAACTGAGCTATTATAAATATATCATATTACATTTTAAAATATACATAAGATCACACTAAATCATATTTATTTCTATATTTTATCTTCAATGTAATGTTAAACATAGGTAGGCACTGAGTAGGTATATAATTAATATTAAGAGTTATGTATACTACACCGAAGCTACGCTCAGAATTGTTTTATTGAATGTAATGATTTATCATTGCTTTCAAATGCAATACATCCACCAAGAGTATATTCTGCCCAGTAGCGAAGTGCATCCACCCATACTGACACCCGACGAGCCAAGTGCTTCCACCCCCTACTGACCGGCTTTTTTATTTTGATTTATGTATATATTTTTTCAATAGAATGAGTCCGGTAAAAGTAAAGTTAGGTAAAGAGCTTTCTAGTCGAAAATACGTTCGATTTTATTATTAAAGAAGTGAATTTTTGATTTTTCTAGAGTTTCTTTAGCGCAAGGAAAAATTTTCGGAAGTGAGCTTGCTAAATTCCCTGATTCTTAACGTATTTTAAACAATTGGCTATAATTTGTATAAACTACATACTATACTATTATGTATAGACATCTAAAACTAATAAAACTAATAAAAACTGTAAATATTGATATTAGTAGCCACAGCAACGAATTGTAAACACAACCAAAAGTATAATATAAAACGAATAATATTTATCTCCCTGATAACCAAATCAAAGAACTTATAACCATGTATTGGTTTCATAATACCAAATAGTAACCACGGACCGACATAACGGGGATAGGTATAAGCCATAAACTTATGTTTAGAAATCTAAAAAAGACTAAAACTACCAATGATATTTATACATAGGAAAATTATAACATCTTAAAATGTACAGAAAATACACTATACGAGTAATGTGATAAAAATGTCAAAATTATTTTTTTTCACCACATTTCAGTAATTTAAATGACATTTTGAAATTGTATTTATTTATTATGCATACGTACTTATATAGTTTTTTGGGTTACCTACATTAAAAAAAAATTGTTCAGAAGCCTTATTTTGTTTTGTATGCAGCGTTATTTCCTTCTCCAGATCCAGAAACTCCACACTTACATAATTCTTACATTCTTCATGACGTTTAATTACAACGAGTTTTCCTTATCAAGGACCTTGGTATTTATTATTCCTACACTCTCTCCTTTAGCCCTCATACAGATGTTAGCACTGGTAGAGCTCTAGAGGTTTTAGGTATTATCAAGCGTAACATTAAGCTTTTCAAGTCAACTAATTATCTCTTTTATTTGTATTTTGTACTAGTTCGATCTATTCTTGAGTATATGGTGCTGTCGTCTGTCGTCTGTGGTCTTATCTTGCAAAAGTTCAACTACGACGTGAGCGTGTCCAACATAAATTTTTATCATATGTGGCTTTCAAGCTTAATTTACCATCACTACAATATGATTATTCTGATATTTGTCGTATTTTGAATATTTCTTCTTTGTCTTTCCTCCGGAACGACGCCGACTCTCAGTTAATATATACGCTCTTCTCTATAATTTATTAGATGTGCCTGACATTCTCTCCCTTATCTTATTCAAAATCCCGTTTTATAACACTAGAAATCAAACCCATTTTTATATTTCCACACATTCTACTTCCTAAAACTACAACCACCCATTACTATCTGGAATGGTCTTTACATACTTCCTACTTTCATCTTACAAATGTTTCTTTAACACTTATTACATTAATTCTTACTGTATATACTTGATTAATTTAATATAAATAAAGATTTCATTTTTAAAAGTTCTCAATTCGAATTTTCTAATCATGCCCAAAATAATTTTAATATTATAATACAATTATATTATCGTATTATACGTTTATTAATTTCGTATAGCCAAAATAATATATATTCAAATAATTTACATATAAATAATAATATTCCCGTGCAATCCGATAACTATAAGCGGCAAACATTTCGGATGAGTCGTTTCGAATGCAATTATTTTCTAGGGAATAATTTTGGATTCGATTACCGACCGGAACTCGTACCGGGGATTGGTCATGGTGATACTGTCTTAGACTACACGCAAAAGTTTTGGCTAGTTCACCTCACCTAACGACGTCACCCGTGAACTTGTGCGGAATTTGTCGACAAAACAGCCGGTTATTTGCTTTAGTTTATGTAAAAAATAAGTCTTACTGAAACAAATTACATGGATAATAAGACAAATAATATTTGAAATCAATTTCGATGGCAGTTCCACAAAATAACGGAAACCAATTTTCGGATGTTGGATCCACTAAATATTGTTAATCAATTCGGATATCAGGTATGGGAACCCATTCATATGTACATTTTCAAACATTTACAGAAGAGATAAATAACTGATTTCGTTAGTTTTACAATATTATATATTATATTTAATTTATGATTTTCTAATAAAATTTTGGTTATTATAATACTATATAAAATATACGTGTGCAAATTTAAATATTGATAATTAAAATTAAAATTAAATATAGGTACCGCATTTTATCCCTCAAACAAATTTTTGTGAGAAATATAATTATAAAAGATGATTACTCCTACTCAAAATAATTCTTCTATCCAAGTACCTATGTCATAAAATCAAAAAAATATAAGTCAACAACTATGACAAGTTATATATATAAATAAATACCTAGTTTCTACAAAATAATTTGTTTTTATTTAACAAATACGTATTTCGAAAACAATGTTCTCATCTTCAGTGTTAAACAACTACTGAGTTAATAGTATAATGGTAGTATAGTAGTTGTTTAACACTAAAGATGAGAACATTGTTTTCGAAATACGTATTTGTTA